>JAXQQM020083019.1:0-19816 GCA_034641835.2 Pinus albicaulis | reverse complement strand
TAGTGAGAGGTCCAGTGTGTCAAACCAGGAGGTAAATCCTCAAAATCAGAATGTGTATTAGCTGAAGAATGTACATGCTTTTATAGATGGGAGGTGAGGCTATTGAGATTCATCTCCCAATGACTCTTGGCCTTCCTTATTTCCTAATATTAAATAATATACAAAAATACATATGCACACCCATCCATAGGATTAGGTGTCAACATTCCCCCCTTTAATCCGAAGGGATGTTGGTGAGTCCAAGCATCGATCTGAACTTTTCAAACTTTTCTCTTCCAAGTGCTTTGGTGAAGATGTCGGCAGTTTGCTCATTTGTGGAACAATGATGTAGATGGATGGTCTTGGCCTGAACATGATGTCGAATGAGATGGTACTTTGTATTGATGTGCTTTGTTCGATCGTGGAACTTTGGGTTCTTGGCCAACTTTATTGCAGAAGTGTTGTCGATCATGAGTGGAGTGGAATACATTTGTTTCATCTACAAATCTTCCAGGATTTTCCGGAGCCACACAATTTCCTTTGTTGCTTCAGCTGCTGCCACATATTCTGCCTCGGTCGTGGAATCTGCTGGAACTGACTGTTTGCGTGATCTCCATGAGACAGCTCCCGATCCAAGACTCATGGTGTAACCTGTAGTAGACACCCCTGTTTCTTTGTCGCCATCAAAGTCTGAATCAGAGTATCCGATCAAGCTGAAGTCGCCTACCTATGTATATTTGAGTCCAAAGTCTTGAGTCCCCTTCAAGTACCTTAGCACTCTTTTTGCAGCAGACCAATGTCATTCACAAGGTTTTTGCATGAACCTTGAGAGGATTCCAACAGCAAATGAAATGTCAGGTCTGGTGGTGGTCAGATAGATAATACTTCCTACAAGCTGTCTATACTTAGTTACATCCTGAAATTCCTTCCCTTCAATAGATGTGAGCTTCAAGTTTTGTTCCATTGGAGTGGTTAAGGGATTACAGTCATTCATGCCAAATTTGTTCAGGAGATCTCCAATGTACTTCTTTTGAGAAAGAAATATGAATTTAGGATGTTGAATTACTTCAATACCCAAATAGTAATGAACATGACCCAAATCAGTCATTTCAAAACCTTTCTTCAACTCTTTCTTCATGGATGCAATATAGCTCTCATTGTTTCCTGTTATCAAAAGATCATCTACATATGCCACAAGATATACAACTGTTTTTTCAACTTTCTTAACAAACAAAGTTGCATCATCAAGATCAAAATGTTTGAAGTCAAGTTTCAGAAGATGCTCGGTCAATTTCTCATACCAGGCTCGTGGTGCTTGCTTGAGGCCATACAAGGATTTTACAAGTTTGCAAACTTTGTGTTCTTGACCCTTTATCACAAATCCTTCTGGCTAGGACATATAAACTTTCTCCTTTAGATCTCCATTCAAGAAGGTTGTTTTTACATCCATCTGATGGAATTTCCATCCATTCTGAGCTGCTAAGGCAAAGAGAGTCTGGATGGTGGTCCATTTTGTTGTGGGAGCAAAAGTTTCTTCATAATCGACTCCTTCTTTTTGTGCGAATCCTTTTGCCACAAGCCTGGCCTTGTGCTTGTCAAGTGAGCCATCTGCTTTGTACTTGTTCTTGTAGACCCACTTACAGCCAATTGATTTCGTTCCCAAAGGCGGATCAACCAACTTCCAAGTGCCATTCTTTATCAAGGCATCATACTCCTTCTGCATCGCTTCTTTCCATTCATCATGAGAAGCGGCTTCTTTGAAGGAAGTTGGTTCATGATCTGTAGACAAACTCAATTCACAGTTATAAGCAATATCCATATCAACAAGGGAATCAGAATTATCTACATCACCTTCGATTTCTTGAGTGGAACTTCTTGTTCCTGTTTTTCCAACCTCATCAGGATGAACATCCTCCAGTGTCTTTGTCAGCCATTTGGGAGAACCTTTCTGAGATGGCCCAGGCTGGTCACTTGACTGAGTTGGGATTGATTCAAGATTCAATCTCCCAATTCTGTCAATCACATCATCCAATGTGTCATCCGTGGTTGTTTCTTCATGTGGGGGAGAGAATGCTTCAGGATATGATTCCACAGTTTGATTCAATATCGGAATCCCCCCTTCAAGGTGTGGAATCACATTATCAAACTCTTGGAAAGACTTTGCATGTGTGAATCTATCCACGCGATCAAGTTGCCGCTCAACAACTTTGTCACTCTTGGAAGATTCAAGAAATATGACATCTCTTGCTATCACAAACTTCTTATTTGCTTCATCATAGAGACGATATCCTTTGGAGGTATTGGAGTACCCCAAGAAGATACATTTTTTGCTTCTAGCACCAAGTTTGTTCCTTTGACCCTTGGGTATCAAGGCATAATAGGTGGACCCAAAGACCCTGAAATGCTTAACCGAAGGAATGTGGCCATGCCACATTTCAAAAGGAGTTTTGTTTCTAATTGAACTTGAAGGACACCTATTCTTTATGTAAACAGCACATAGAACTGCATCAGCCCAAAACATCAACTTTACATTCTTGAAAAATAACATGGAGCGGACCATATTTAAAATGGTTCTGTTCATTCTTTCAGCTACACCGTTCTGTTGTGGATTATATGGCACAGTTGTTTGATGTTTGATTCCATGTTGACAAAGATAATTTTCAAATTCATTTGAAGTGTATTCTTTTCCATTATCAGTACGTAGAGAGCCAATATGTGTTTGTGCATCATTTTCAATCCATGCATGAAAATTCTTGAAAGTTTGAAAAGCATCGGACTTATTCTTCAGTAAGTAAATCCAACACATTCTGGTGTAGTCATCAATAAATGTCATCATGTATTTTTTTCCATTTGCAGAAGCAATAGGCATAGGGCCACATAAATCTGAATGAACAAGCTCAAGTTTTCTATGTGCTCTGGAGTGTGAATCATGAAATGGATGTTTGCTATGCTTTCCTATAATACAAGCATCACATTCCTTAGGTTTTCTAGGAATTGTAGGCAGTCCATTAACACCATTTTTCTTCAAAAAACGAAGGTTGTCATAGTTTAAGTGTCCAAATCTAGCATGCCATAAAAGACTTGATGGGAATGTACCTTCATCATGATGTGAACTGAATGCAAAGTTTTGAGCATGAGCAGATGAACCTTTCAGCTTCAAGAGTATCCCTTCTTCTATTCCCTCCATGACAAGTGAGTGATCTGATGCTGATCTGACCTCTGCCTTGCCATCAAACAAGTGAACTGAGTGTCCTTGCTGCCGGATTTCGATCAGGGACAGCAAGTTTCTCTTCAACTCGGGGAGGTATAGAACCTCATGTAGGATATGATCAGGAAGACCAGGCAGTTTAAGCCTGACTGTGCCAAGCCCTGATGGCTTGAGTTTGGATTTATCTGCGAAATATATTGCTCCATCAACTTTGTTAGTGAATTCTTCAAAAAAATCTTTTCTAAATGTCATGTGACATGTTGCTCCTGAATCTAGCAACCAATCATCTCTCCATGAAGTAAATGAAACATCAAATAGGTTTTCAATTACTCCATTGTTACAATGTGCTAGAACAGAATGAGCTGATTCAGCTGGTTTACCTTTGTCTTTGTCATCAATTTTACCTCTGTCTTGATTTGTTTGCTGCTAAGCTTTAGATTGTCTGCCCCCCTTTTCTCTGAAGTTTCTTCTTCGTCTTCTGCCTTCTCTTCCTCTGGATGGACCTGAAGCATGTCTCTTTTCTCTCTGTGCCAAGTAGGCAGCCTCTTTAGAAGATGAAGGGACTGTCATCTTCTTTTGAAGGAGGAGAGAAAAAACTTTGCTGGAAAATTTCTCTTGAAGGAGAGAAAACAAAAAAAAATCTTTGTTGGAAAATGTACTCAGTTTAAAAGGACAGAAACTCTTTTTGCTAAAACACTGAATTTAAAAAACACAAGCTCTTTGCTAAAAACTGAATTCTGCACCAAAAAATATGTGTATTTTTTGTTTTGTTTGGAGAAAAAATTGTATAGGGGGTCGATATGGAATGGTTGGGGGGGGGTGGTGACGGAATTATGAAGGTGAATGGGGCATATGGGCAGTATGGGTATATGGTATTAAAAGGCGAAATGGTATATATGGAATGAAAGAGTTAAATATAATGGACAAGGTTTCACAATACAACGCATTTGATATAATAAATACAATGCATACCATGTAAGACACAACGCATACCATGTAAGTGAGAGCGGTATTTAAAATTGGAAAGGGGCGGAGTTATAATAACACAGTCAATATACAGCATGTTAAATAGACAATGGACAGGCGGTATTATTTCCTGCATATTACATATGGTATTACAATTGGAAAGGCGGTATTGCATGTGAAAAAGAGCGCTGACAGCGTATATACATACAATGAAAGGTGGTTTTAATTAACGTATGGAAGGGAGCGTGAATGTATCACAAAGACCGCGTATTATATATGATGAAGAGCGGTTTTATATATGGATGGCGGAATAAAACTTTGGACTGACTGTGATATGATGCGTTATATGTGGAGTGCAGTATCGAATAGTGAAACACAGCGGTATTGTATATGAATGGAGAGTGATATAACAGTGAAATACAACGGTATTGTATATGGACAGAGCGTGGGAATGAATGGCGGATTGAGTGTAATATGATATGGAATGGTATTACAAAGGGCAGACAGTGGTGTATATAAAATGTGGCAGCGTTGTAAACAGCGTGGACAGACAGCGTGGGACGTACCTATGATACCACGATGACAGTGAGCGGATAGGCAGCGTTGTGACTGCTCATTAAAACGCTGGAGGTGTATGGAGGCATATTGAATATATGCAGACAGCCTGTAATGAATGTTAAACGATGACAGTGGGAGCGTATTAAAAGTTGGGCGGTATGACAGTGTTGAATATGATAGAGATATATAAATGCGTATAAATGGAGGCGTATGGAGGCGTATGAAAACTGAGTATCGACATAGGGGGAGGACGCGTAGAGGGTGGGAGGCATGCTTACAGTAGTGAGGGAGCCTTGTTCACAGTGCTAACTGAATGAGGTAGCGTAGGAGTGATAAGGGGTGGGATGAAGGAGCGCGTGAGATAGGAGCTCCGTAGGCGCAGGTGTATGGGGGAATGGGGAATGGGGAATGCAGGTAGAGATAGAAGTGAGGGGGAGAAGTGTGTGCGTTGAAATGAGGGGAGAGGAGAAGTCAATAGGGAAATGCAAAGCGCTGTATGGAGAATGTAGCAATGAGGGCGGACTGTGGAGAGGCGATGGGTAGGTAAGGCGTTGGGAGAGTGGAGGAGGCCCAAAGGGCCGTTACAAAAAAAAATTTGAAATGGAATCTTGCAGAATGATAGAGCCTGAATTTGCAGATTGACAGAGGAGCCTGCAGTCTTCAGGAGTTGCAGGAGCTGGAGCTGCAAATGTCAGGGTTAAATAGAGAAAAAAAAATGCAGAATAACAGTCTAGCAATTAATGAGCAGCAAAAACTATTAATAAAATTGACTGAGAAAAGGAAAGGGAGTTACACCACAGGCAGAAATGCCAATAGTGGAGCTGGCTCTGATACCATGTCAAACCAGGAGGTAACTTGTCAAAATCAGAATGTGTATTAGCTGAAGAATGTACATGCTTTTATAGATGGGAGGTGAGGCTATTGTGATTCATCTCCCAATGACTCTTGGCCTTCCTTATTTCCTAATATTAAATAATATACAAAAATACATATGCACACCCATCCATAGGATTAGGTGTCAACACAGTGAATTAAATCTGATTTAATTCACAAGTAGGGGTCAATCAGTTAACTGATAATTCACTATAAATAGTTGTTGCATGTCAATTCTAAGGAAGACCCAGTTGAGATTTGGGTTAAAGGGAAGATAACTATCAGTTGTATAATTAGAAAATTGTATAGGTCATGCATGAGGTCAACATAAAGCCTTGAAGTAATTGCACAATAAATTCTTGGGAATTTCCTAATTAATAGGGCCACAATTCCTTCAAGAATGCATACTCAAGGTTGGCCATACAGACGCTGAGAATTGGTTAAGTATTGGACCGATTTTTCGTAGATCAAATTGAGACAGTCAGTAGAGTGCAGAGGTTTCTCAGGAATGGAAATAACATTGTATTGTTTCATGGTCTTGACTTTATGCAATAATAATACAGATAGTGGGGTTTTGAGTAGTTGTTTTCCCCAGATACATCTTGTGTTGTGTGATTGGTAAATTCTTTCTCTTTCATGTTATGTGATTATGCAATCGTATTTGGTTTCCACAAATTTTTAGAAGTGATTCAATATTTTGTTTTAGTACATTACTAGATCAAATTGAATCCATTAGATAAATTTCTACATGGTGTTAGAGCAGGAATCACAATAGAAGAGAAGAACCAAAGTTTTTTTTGAATAGGTACATCAAATTTGCAAATCTATTCTTCAAGACCCAACATCAGATCAAGATGTATTTCAATGGCTTGAGACTCGAATATGCGCTCGAGGGAAATTCTAATTACATAACATGGAAGGACAGGACAAAGGCAGTTCTCATGGATAAAGGAATTCATAAACAATAATATTCCTTGGTCTACAGTAGCAGATGCTCAACTTCTTGATGCATGGAAGAAGAATGTAGAAAGGGCAAGAAGGATCTTGTTAGAGGGAGTTCGAGATCATATTGTCTCGAATCTCTATGGAAAGGAAATTCCATATGCTATGTGGAAGGCCTTAACAGATCTATTTCAGAATAGCATCAACCATAGTAAGTGGGCGCTGAAAGATAAGCTCAGAAAGATCAAGATGGAGAAGGGTGACTTGACCCAAAAATACTTTACGAAGTTCACTCAGTGTCGAGATGAGCTTGGAAGTGTTGGTGTTATAATTTTCGATGATGATTTGGTGACCCTAGCACTTCTAGGCCTTCCCAAGAGCTGGCAAAACTACTAGGACTCAGTGAATGGGAGGGAGAAGCTACCAGAGTGGGAATGATTGTGGTCCGACTTGGTACAAGAAGAGTTTCAATGGAGCACTAGAGATGGATCCTCATCAAAGAATAATGATGATGAGAACTATGCCTTGGCTGGAAAGGAAAAGAAAGGAAAAGGGAAGGCATCCCTGTTATGAAACCAGGTCCAAAAATAGAAGAAAAGAGAGATCAACGCCTTAGAAATCAACCACTTCGAGGGGGAAACCTCCAATAAATTACATAAATGAACAATTCTTGGATGATACAAATGACTAAAACCTCCTTCTATATATAGGATTCCATGGGGCCACAATATAATCCTAGCCGACCAAACAATAATAATGTAAGAGCACAATAATAACAATATTGGGGTTACATGGGTACAACAATAACAATAAGGAGGCTAAACTAATAACAATGAGGGCCTAAACTAGTAATATAGGGACCTAACATGCCCCTCTCCTTCAAAAAAGTGTTATCCTCAACGCTTGAGTAGCTATGGGTGCTTCTGTATAAAATTCTCATCCTCCCATGTACAATCTTCCGTGGGCAAGTTCTTCCACTTGATGAGATACTCTGAAATTGATCGATTTCGTAGCAGTCGAGTTCTTGTTTCTGTGACCGCTTCAGGTTCCAATATGATTTTTCATTCCTCATCAAGTTCTGGCAATATTGTTTGAATTGGAAGATTTTCACCTATAACTTTCTTTAAGCATGAAACAGGGAAAACTGGATGCACTCACAAAGAAGCAGGAAGCTCCAATGTGTATGCCATAGTACCAATATTTTGCAACACCTTGTAAGGACCATAGTACTTTGGCGATAATTTATTATCCTTCTTAGCTTGCTTTAGGGACATTTGTTTGTATGGTTATAGCCGTAAAAATACCCAATCTCCTACATCAAAACTTCTCTCGCTGCGATGTTGATCTGCCTGTTGTTTCATTCGATTTTGTGCCAAATTTATGTTATCCTTTAAGAGTTGGAGAACTTCTTGTTGATGCTCGATGTGATCTTCCACTGATTGAACCTTAGAATTTTATCTTAAATATGATGTGATGGACAGTGGATGATATCCATAAAGTGCCATAAATGGGGTCCTTTTTGTTGCAGTATGGAAGGAAGTGTTATACCACCATTCAGTGAGAGGTAACCACTTGACCCATTGTGTTTGTTTATCAGATACAAAATAACGAAGATATCCTTCCAAACATTTATTCACTATCTTATTTTGACCATCGGATTGAGGATGATAAGATGAGCTATGAGCTAATTAAGTACCCAAACAAGAAAATAACTCCGTCCAAAAATTTCCAGTAAAAATGGGATCTTTGTCGCTCACGATAATCTTTGGGTTTCCATGTAGCTTTTGAATTGTGTCCATAAATGTAGTAGCAACTGTACTTGCTTTAAATGGATGAGATAATGCACAAAAGTGTGCATACTTGGTAAGTCTATCAACTACCACCAAGATGACACTCTTTCCTTCGGACTTAGGTAAATCTGTGATAAAATCCATTGAAATCTCCTCCCAACGTTGATTTGGAATGGATAAAGGTTGTAGAAGACTCGGGGTATTAATTGTCTCAAATTTATTTTGTTGGAAAACCAAACATTCCACCACAAAATTTTGAATATCAGATTTAAGGCCATCCCAAAAATATTCTTTCTTCACCCTGTGGTAAGTTTTTAAAAATCCCGAGTGTCCTCCTAAAGGAGAAGTGTGCAATTCCAAAAGAATATTTTGTTTTAGTTGGGAATTCTTACAAAGATATAAGCGATATTTGTACCATAAGGAAACATTTTTCCAACTAAATGTATCAGATGTACTAGGATCTTGCTGGAACTTTTGAATGAGTGTCCACACTTCTTAGTCCTTCTTCCATTCATCCCTTGCTTCGGTTATCCAATTGGGCTGGATAATATAAATGGTACAAAGCAATGCTTCCACCTCTTCATTCTTTCTTGAGAGTGCATCTGAAGCAACATTTAGCTTCCCTTTTTTGTAGATTATTTCAAAGTCATAACCCAACATCTTTGTGACCCATTTTTTTTGCTCTTCTGAAGATATTATTTGTTCCAAAAAGTGTTTAAGACTATCATGATCAGTTTTTACCTTGAAGTGTCTTCCCATTAGGTAAGTGTTACACAACATTTCGTCATTGTCCTTTCAATCCCCATCTCGCCCATTGGAGGGTCATTTCCATGAACAATAAGCAGTGTCATGCCTTGCAAAGACCTTCATTGTATCCCTTTACATGAGAGTAATACTCCTTTTGTTGATAATTCCTTGAGCAGAGACTCAAAAACCCTTGTTTTTGCCTTGGCGTGGGTAGTTAATTATGCCCTCGCGCCGAAGGGGAAGATTAACATTGGTCCCCGCGCCAATTGGCGCTTTGTCTCAATTTAACACCCACGCCGAGTTGTTTATGGAATGCTTTTTAAAAATAGAGGTGGAGATTCCACTCCAACAACTTTGAGGATGAGTCATTGGAAGTGGTTGAACTAATAAACCACGGACTCCCTCCTTTAGTTTATGGTTTCCACCTCTTATGGGAACTCCCTAAAGGATAGGCCTCCCTCCCACCTTTATAGGGATCCTAACCTACTCCTCTTCCTCTATAAAAATAAGCTATCTCTCTTTGCATAAGCTAGCTGAACTTGGAGAATTGAGTATACTATAGTTGAATTACTGAAGAGATAGAACAAGAAGGAACTTCGGTGAGATAATTTAAGCCCATGCCTTCATCCCATCCAAATCCCCTGACTAGTATCTAAGATGCGCTTTGGCTGAACCCCACTGGAGGAGACCGCAACGTCAAAGCTTTGGTTGTATCTCTTCCTTTTATCAATAAATACATGTGACTATTGTTTGGTTCCACTTTTGTGTTATGACATTTTTTTAATGCAATATGTTCAGCCCTCTTTGACTGGCCAATAGTTATGAATGAGGTGTTATTATGTCGTATGTTTTTCTTGTTCATTGTTTTATGTACAGATATCCAAGCATGACTGCAACAGGATTTTGACTTGCCGAGGCAGGAGCGAGAGGCCACCACCATTACAACCACGACGACAGCGTTGGATTCCAGGTAGGTCAATCTACAGTGTCCTTTTTCATTCGATAATTAGGGACCGACACTCTAACATGTTTGTTTGTTTCTAGACCCACTCTAGGGCTAGAGGGATTGCCTCTGTTTGCAGAGGGGATTTACCTGCTTAAAAAATTGGCAACTCCATTGGGGATCAGTGTGAGTTTTTTGTTTTAGCTTGTTTGGGTCGACTTCGGTCTTTGTCTTGCTTGTTTGTATTTTTCTGGTTTGCTTACTTGTTTTCCATCCCCTGTTTAGCTCCATAGTGTCAAGATTGACCTCTACTCATTGGGTTTTCCCCTTTTTCCATAGTTATCCAGCTTGGCACACTTTTCATTTGAACAGTCACACTGATTGGCGCAGGTTGCTTTTGGTGTGGTTGCGCCAACCCTTGTTTGGTGTTCAATATCGCCTTACAATCGCGCTGAATCCTGTAGGATTTGGTTTACCCTCCTTTATGAGTCTTTTGGTCAATTGTGCTTGACTCTGGGTTATTTTTTGTGTGTAATTAAGCCTTTGGGACTATTTTGATTGTTGTGGGCTTGTTTTTATCAGTCGTTTGTCTATTTTCCTATTAGTGTAGATTAAGTCCTTAGGGTTTCTAAGTGTCTTTGTGCACTGAGCCTTTTGTTTGGAAATCAAGTCTCGTTGATTGTTGTCAGTCTCATTCTTGGGTTGATTGCGCAAAGTTTTCTTGATCCCTTTGAGTGTTTGCTTTCGTTGAATGATATTTTCATTTTTCGATTGATTCTTCTCCTTGTTGCTCCAAGCATATATTACAATGCTTGTTTTGGGTTGTTTTGAAAACTTTGTTTTGATTTGAAATAATGCAGCATTAGTTTGAGTGCTTTCTTGTGATTGTTTTGCATTGAGTGAGTCATTCAATTTCGATCCTTACATTCGCAATACTTAAGCTAGTGTTTTTTTTTTTGTTTTTCATGTAATTAGTGCATTGTGTACTTCTTTCAACTGAAAAATAAAATATATATATATATTTTTGCATTCTTTCTTTGCATCGAAAGTGAAATATTCTTTTCCATAACTAGCGTCTGATTGTCTAGGAAAGAGTTTCATTTTCGTTTGATTGTGTTAGATGCATTAGTGGATTTCTTCGCATACTGTCATTGTGTTCTTTTATTTGAAAGATCTCTATCCTTCTCGTAATTAGCATTCATTGAATAAAAAATGATGTTCATTTGCATATAGCTCGCATTTAGGAAATTTGAGATCCAAATTCGATAGGGCCTTAAAACTGAGACATAATTCAAGATCAACCTTAAAAATCAACTCAATTAACCTAAGGAAGCATTGAAACCTAATGAAACATATTTAGTGGTCTAGGCTAGAGACATGTTTCGGCGTCTTAAAACCTAGTAGCTGTCGTTCGCCATCTTGCTTTAGACAACGCTAGTACGAACTTGTGCTCCCCGTACCGTCGAGTATATAAAAGGAGACCCCTCTAGGTTGCAATCCTTTTATCCATAGGAAGCCGAGTCTGCCGCCTTGTGACCGTGATACACCGAACACAGCATTCAGGGAGACTATCTACACGTATGTTAAGTCCTTGGTCATTTTTCTTTCATTTGATCACCAAGGTGTATATGGAAGTTCACGGAAACTTGGCACACCCTCTTGCTTAGATTACCTGAGTAGTCATTTTGGTCTTTTCATGACTCTCTAAAATTGAAAAGATCATCGAGCACTTGTCCTTTCACGCTTGTTTCAACCTAAAAGTGATAGAGTCACCTTTTGCCTATTTCTTAACTCTTAAAATATGAAACGATGGAATTTTGTTTCAGTGTCTTAAAAATTAACTGCCCACAAAATATTCTTGGTTAAAGTTATCTTCCTTAGTATTTTTTTTAAGGTTATTTCCAATGGAAAATTTTCCGGAGTTTACCAACCAAGGAATCCCTTCCAAGTGGAATCCTGGTCCTTTTCCTGCTTTTGGAAATGTTGGTGCTCCTTATATGGCAACATTGTCCCTTCCTGGGTTAACTGTTGGTTTTTCCATGTGGTTATTCTCAACCTCTGTGGTCTCGAGTGTTCCGTCCACCGTACAACCACCTCCTCCGCCTAAATAGCATCATGTTGATCCCAAGGTGGACCTCTCCCCTTCTTTGCCTATTGCTTCGCCCTCCTCTTCTACTTCGCCTGGTGAAAGTCTGGATTCTAGTGACCAGGTGGCTAAGAAGAAGAAGAAGACGAAAAAGAAGTCAGATAAGAGAGAGGCCAACTCTGCGGCTATTGTGCCTAAGAAACCTTCCCTTGATAAACCATCCAACCTTCCACGGAAATTCAAATTCTCTTTCATGTTGTGTAAAGGTGACCACCTTCTTCGAGATTGCCCTGGCATTCCCAAGGTACTTTAAGCATGGTCCAACGACTGTCCATCGTTGCCTTTGGCTTCTAGAAGTCATATTTGTGGCACATCTTCTACTAGTACTGATAAGAGTCGTAAGAAACAGGTTAAGATCATGAATCCCTGTAGGTTGTGTGAATGGCATCATACCATTCACCTTTTTCCATACATGGATGAAGCCACAAGAGTGTTGGACAACACCATTGTTTCTGCACCCTGCCTTCCAGTTGGTTACCAGAAGCTTTCTTCGAGTCCTCCACTAGTTAATTCAACGATCAGTCAAGAGTCATCCTTGATCGATCCCACTCCCTCGGAAATTAAAATTCAAGAATCTGTTCGCAACCAACCACTGGTCATGGAATCGGTTGATCTGATCCTGCCTATGGTTCATTAGATCTTTTCCGTCGAGAGTGGCTCTCATACCCCTCACGTTCTTCTTGTTTCTTCAGATTCCTCGGACTTGGAGAAAGATCCTCCTGTCCCTGTGACTCTAGAAGTTGCTCCTCCTGCTCCCATCATGGAGGTCCAGGAAGATGCTCCTCTTGCTTCGGTAACACCAATGGATGACCATCTCAGTTCAATGGTACCCCCTCCAAGTAGTTTGATCGCTTCCTTCGATTGGAGTCAATTTGCGGGATACCGCCTTCCTTCTTATGTGCCTTTTGAGATCACGGTACAGACCTTTGATGTGGTCGTACCCAGCACCATTATAGATAAAGGTGCATCTGTTAGTATTCTGTCTTCCACTACTTGGCAAGCTTTTGGTTCTCCACCGCTTGTGCCTGTTACACAGAAACTTTTGGCTTTTAACAGACGAACCAGTCAACCGTTAGGAATTCTTTTGAAGTTTCTTATTACTTTGGGAGGAAAAACCGTCTATATAGACGTGATGGTGGTCCAAGGTCTCTTGGATTTTAATTTACTCTTAGGACATGACTATGCTTATGCCATGGGCGCGGTTGTCTCTTCCCTCTTTCGTGTGATCTGTTTTCCACAGAAAGGTCGGGTCATGACCATTGATCAGCTTTCATTCTTTGGTCCTGATGTGACATGTGGTCCACAATCCTCCCTTCCAGGTCTTTATCCACCGATTGTATCTTCCCCGCCACAAGTTAATTATGTGGCTACCTGTCCCATGCCCGCATTCAGTGATAGTGTCGTTGTGCATCGTGTACTGGGGGCATTGGGTCCTGACTTCCTAGATGTTTTCCTTCCATCAGATGAGAACCTCTTGGAAGCTATGACTTCTTATTCGACATGATGAGTTTTCTACGGAGCATAGTTATTTTTCTTGTGTCAAGCTCCTTAAAAATGAAACAAGCTCTTGGAGCAAAGTTCGTTTTTCTTGTGTCAAGCTCCTTAAAACATGAAACAAGGTGTCATGAGGATAGTTCTTTTAATGTGTCAACATCGTTAAAAAAATGAAACGCGTTCCCGTTCAAGTCGATTCTTTCTCTTGATCTCGTAATTTGAACCTTCACTCCATCTTCCTTTCATATGGACTGAAGCTTGGGGGGCATGTGCCTCGGATTGAGCCACCATGCTAGGGGTATGCCCGTTTTTCCATGTTTTTCAAGCATAGTTTGTTTCTGTTTCAAGCTTGTGTAGAAATGACACCGGTTTCAAGAATAGTTTATCTTTGTTTCAAGGTTTTGTAAAAATGAAACCAATCCCAAGCATAGTTTACCTTTGTTTTCAAGCTTGCGTAAAAATGAAACCATTCTTATTTTACCTCTCGTGATTGTCATTTTATTAGCTTGTTTTTCCAGATGAGCCTTGGTTTTCTCATTCCGTCATTACCATCTGCTTGGCCGATCATATGCCTTCACTTGATTGTTTTACCCATTCCTAAGGAACTGCTGCAATGAGTGGTCTTGTTAGCCAACCTATTAACCTTTACTTGTTCTGAGTAGTTCCACCATCACCGAAACCAATTTCTACCCTTAATACCACTTGTTCCTCTAGGAGGAGTCAACTTCAGCTCTTTTCTGACTCTCTAAAACTGAAAATATTGCCAATATTCTTATCGTTTTGAACTCGTTAAATGGCTGTGAAGTGATATCTACCCAGTATAAGTTTACCCCTTTTTCGAGCTGGGATGGATTATTTACAAAAAAGGAATACCTTAGCCTATCGCGACTAAGAGGTTCTTTCAGATATTGTTTTCTACCTTTTCGGATCTGAGAGAATATTTACGAAAAGGGCCACGCTGGAGTTTCCTTTTCTGCCTTCTTTTCAAACTCTCTAAACATGAAAAGATGTCGAGTTCTCCCTTTGTCAGACTCGTTAAATCTTGATGAAATCGGACTTCATCACCATGACGTTATTCGAGTTCCTCCTTCTTAGGGCTCGTAAAATATACTAGGTTGGATTTGTCCGAAATACACACTTACAACACAAGCATATGCTATCCCCTTCAAGCTTGTATTAAAAAATAATTGTGGTACTCGCCAGAAATGGTGGGGGAAAATGGAACCAAGTTTTAGTTATGTTGGTAGTATGTCGCTCTTGAACATGGCACTTGTCTGCAATTGTGTCGGGTTGGGGACATCTCATTTCGTCACTTTTGCCTCTATGGGTTTGGGTAATATCTTTTGACCTCTCATCTGCTCTTTACCACGTCATCATGACCTTAGATCCCTTGATGTCAAATACTGCCAAATCTAGTGTCGTGTCACTGATATGTTCAAGAGAAGTTTGCCTCTGCAATTTTCAACCTCCCTCTGATTCTCTGTTGGTCCTGATTCACTATCATCATGTTACTCTGTCTCGTGTCGATGATGTGGGAAACATTGTGGCCCACCTTCGATCAGGTCACTTCTTGTCGACTTCAGCTCATTATCCAGGAATTTTATCTAGAGACTCCCTTCTAGTACCTTGGAGCCTGCATGCCTCAATGGAAGGTTCTTCGCATTCGACGCAAGGTCCACCTCATTGGCCTTCGATCGAGTGATTCTTCGAATGTTTGACGCCATATCACTGTTCACATTCCGTGGATTGTACCGGTTGTACGTTGAGAACCATTGTCATTATTGGTGGTTTCTCTCGTGCATGTTAATAACTTTCATCATTGGCGGCTAATCAGGCGATTTTCTTGCATGTTCTACTTCAGCTCATATATTCACATGCTTGAATATGTACTTGTTCGGGTCGAGATGGAGCGCAAGAACCTCAATTTTGTCTGATAAAATCCAGGCTGCGGATTTTTTGTAGATTATCATGACTTATTGCATGAATCTTTTGATTGGATGGTTGCGACCATACCTGAGTCTATTTGTTGATCCTTACTACTGGATGGCTACGCCCATACCTCGGATCTCAGTTTTTATACACTCTGTTATGAATGGCTGCGCCCATACCACATGTTCATGTAGTAGAGATTTCAGTTGTTTTTGTAATTGCAGGTTTCTGACAGCAGTGTTTGGTTTGAACGCGTTCTCATAAAACATTTCGCCCCTCCCTCTCCCTCAGACCTCATGCTTTAGGGGGCATCTGTTACACAACATTTTTTCACTATCCCTGCAATCCCCATCTCACCCATTGGAGGGTCATTTCCGTGATCAATAACCAGTGTCATGCCTTGCAAAGACCTTCATTGTATCCCTTTACATGAGAGTAATATTCCTTCTGTTGACAATTCCTTGAGAAGAGACTCTAAAACCCTTGTTTTTGCCTTAGCGCGAGTAGTCAGTTATGCCCTCATGCCGAAGGGGAAGATTAACACTGGGCCCCGTGCCAGCTGGCGCTCTGTCTCAATTTAACACCCGCGCCGAGTTGTTTATGGAATGTTTTTTTAAAATAAAGGCATAGATTCCACTCCAACAACTTCGAGGATGAGTCATTGGGAGTGGTTAAACTGATAAACCACAAACTCCCTCCTTTAATTTATGGTTTCCACCTCTTATGGGAACTCCCTAAAGGATAGGCCTCCCTCCCACCTTTGTAGGGATCCTAACCTCCTCCTTTTCCTCTATAAAAAGAAGCTATCTCTCTTTGCATCAGCTAGCTGAACTTGGAGAATTGAGTATACTATAGTTGAATTACTGAAAAGATAAAACAAGAAGGAACTTCATTGAGAGAATCTAAGCCCATGCCTTCATCCCGTCCAAATCCCCTGACGAGTATCTAAGACGCGCTTTGGTTGAACCCCACTAGAGGAGAACGCGACGTCAAAGCTTTGGTTGTATCTCTTCCTTTTCTCAATAAATACACGTGACTATTGTTTGGTTCCACTTTTGTGTTATGACATTTGTTTAATGCAATATGTTTAGCCCTCTTTGTTTGGATAATAGTTATGAATGAGGTGTTATTATGTCGTATGTTGTTCTTGTTCACTGTTTTATGTGCAGGTATCCAAGCATGACTACAACAAGATTGTGACTTTCCGAGGTAGGAGCGAGAGGCCACCACCATTACAGCCACGACGACAGCGTTGGATTCTAGGTAGGTGGATCTACTGTGTCCTCTTTCATTCGATAATTAGGGACCGAAACTCTAGCATGTTTGTTTGTTTCTAGACCCACTCTAGGGCTAGAGGGATCGCCTTTGTCCACAGAGGGGATTTACCTGCTTAACAGTAAGGTCACCATTTCTTTAGTGCATGTAGTATTGCTAACATTTCCTTCTCATAAATAGCTTTATGTAAATAATTTCCTTTGATTGGACGACTTTCAAAAGCAATGGGTCTTCCTTCTTGCATTAAAAAAACACCAATTACATTTCCTGAGGCATCACATTCCACAATAAAAGTTTTTGTGAAGTCTAGCGTAGCTAAGACCAGTGCTAGGCACATTGCCTCTTTAAGATGTTCAAAGGCCTTAGTTGCTTCAGGAGTCCATGAAAATGCATCTTTCTTCAATAATGTTGTTAGAGGTGCTGCTATTCTCCCATAATTCTTAACAAACTTGCGATAATACCCTGTTAACCGGAGAAATCCTCGCAACTGCTTTATGGTTGTGGGGACTTTCCATTCCTTAATGGCTTTAATTTTGTTAGGGTCTACTTTAACACCCTCGTGAGATACAATATGACCCAGATATTTCACCTCTTGTACTCCAAAGAAACATTTGGATGTTTTTGCATATAATTGTTTCTCCTGCAATAGTTTGAGCACCCTGTCAACATGTGGAACATGATCCTTGCAAGACCTGTTGTAGATTATTATATCATCAAAAAATACTAGCACAAATTTTCTAAGGAAGGGTTTGAAAATGGAATTCATCAACCCTTGAAATGTAGAAGGTGCATTGGTAAGGCCAAAAGGCACCACCAAAAATTCATAATGACCTCATGAGTTTGAAATGTTGTTTTCAGAATATCTTCAGTCTTCATTCTAATTTGATGATATCCTGAACGAAGATCCAACTTGGTAAAATAAATTGCTCCATGTAATTCATTAATCATAGGAATGGGAAATTTATCTTTAATGGTGATCTTATTGAGCTCCCTATAATCTGGACACATGCACCATGATCCATCTTTCTTGTGCACCAATACTACTGGAGCAGAGAAAGAACTTTGACTAGGTTGAATTATACCAACCTCTAACATTTCTGCAATCATACGTTCATTTTCGCTCTTTTGGACATAAGGATATATATAAGGCCTGATGTTTGGAGGAACACTTCTTGAAATCAAATGAATAGCATGATCATGATCACGAATAGGTGGGAGTCTTTTGGGAGTTTCAAACACCTTGGAATGATTGTCCAAGAATATTTGGAGATATGTAGAAATAGATGATTTTGATGTTGGAACTTCTAGTGAGCATAATTGTGCAATTACGCCTTGTTGTTCTTTCTTCAGAAGCTTTGACATGAAATTAGAGCTTATTACCTTTCCCGGCCTCCCTGCGATACCCCGTAATTCGACCTCCTTTCCTTCTGATTTTTTTTTCAAGAAAAGTTCTTGAAAATTAAAAGATACCGTCCCCAAAGATTGTAACCATTGTACTCCTAGTACAACATCAACACCTCCCATTGGAATGGAAAGCATTGGACTATTCAATACATATTCCCCCATGGTTAGCTTGATATTATGGCTTTTTCCAGAGAAATTTATAGTTCCTCCATTTGCAACCATCACTTGACATTCTAGTGCTAGGTATAGGAAACAATTCAATTCCTTGGCTACCTTACAATGAATAAAATTATGGGTACTACCCGAATCAATCAACACTATTACCTTTTTCTTCTTGATATGTCCTTCTATCTTGAAAGTTTTAGGAGTGGTAATTTCTACCAATGCATTACACGATATGGTCGGACCCATTTCTTCCTCTTCTAGGGTTGTTTCCTAGTGTATATCCTCTTCTTTTGATGACTCTTGTTCATTTTCTTCTTCCTCCTCACAATCTATGTAAAATAATTTCTTCTCGACACACTTATGACCTTTAGTGTATTTGCTATCACAACTGCAGCAAAGCCCTTTTTCTTTTTTTTCTTCCATTTTTTGTGGTGTCAACCTTATAGGTTGTGGAAGTCTAGGAGTAGCAACACTTCCATCTTTATATATATGAGTGGTAGCCTTCCTTGTCGCCATAATTTTACATTCATTTTTTCTTGCCAACCTGAATGCCTTTTCCAATGAATCAAGTTCTCAAATGCGAACTTCATGTTGGATGTTATCCTTTAAAGTCCCTATGAATACATCAATCCTTTGTTCCTCCGGAATATAAGTTACTCTTATATTCAATTTTTGGAAGTCCTCAATGTGCTCCACCACTGAACCCTTTTGTTTGAGATTTATCAATTGGGTAAAGAAGGTGTTGCTTTTTGTATCCTCAGAATGTGCTATCGTTTCCTCCGTAAAAATTGACCAAGTGACAATTTTTTTACGGGAGCAAAGCCATCGATACCATACAAATGTTGTACCTTTTGTGTGTTTTGCACATTATTGAGATCAAAATATTGCTCCATCTGTAGTATCCATGTGACAGGATCCTTGCCATCAAACTTCACAAATTAACATTTGTTTTGTTCTCATCATGAGTTTCCTCTCCTATCTTTTTTCCATTAGGAAACATTTCGTGTATCAACTTTGCCAAACCTTTGATGTCTACTTTTATATCATTCTTCATGTTTTCCATGTTGTCTTTCATTTTTTCATCGATCTTAGCTTCCATGTCATCCATCTTAGCTTCCATGCCAACTTCCATGCCATCCATCTTATCTTTCAAACCATTCATCTTATCTTCCACGCCTTTCTTCAAACTATCCATCTTAGTTTCCACGCCTTTATTCAAAACTTCCATTTATTTTTTTGTTTCTCCTTGCGATAGCGAAATTTGGTGCACTTGCTCTTGTAATTTTGATATCTCATGGTGCATTTATTCTTCTTCATGAGTCATAGTAGAGCCTTCTGAAGGCTTAATGGGTGTTGAATTATTTTTAGGGGGCATTTTAGAACCCAATACTGATATC
>JAXQQM020063915.1:0-58906 GCA_034641835.2 Pinus albicaulis | reverse complement strand
ATTTGCTTGGGCACTGTAGCAGTGGAACTTGGAGATTTGGTTATTGTAGCAGCAAGACTTTTAGATTTGTTGACTTAATAGCAAAATGGCTTTAATTATAAAAAAATACACAAGAGGTATTTATAATAATAAATATTTATTGATACGATATAAGACGATTGAATGATTACAATGAGGTCCTGCTTATATACCCATGCAGGTAACCTTTCACGAACAGGCATGTCTTTTAGACATGCCTTTCCAGTTAACTAATGACTACTTAACATCGTCCTATTTGATTATTTAGCAATTACATTTATTTGTATTTATTCTATTAGTTATGAATTAGATTCATAACATTGCCTTCTTCTCAAAAACATTTGTCCTCAAAGCTTAACTTTCGATAATTTCCTTTAGTTGGGATTATTTGCTAGGCATGTCATTCACCACTGGTACCTTGGCATGTATAATTCTCCAATAATACTTCCTTGAAACTGGGTTCTATTTTTATATTATTTTTAATTATAAAGCAAGAAGTCTTTATTGATACTTCTGCTTTTAAAGATTCCACAACTTTTCCAATTTAAAACCTTGGTAATTTCGTTGACCTTCCAAAATTTAATCCTTATACGTTGGTCCACTTATATTTTAAACACCTTTTTAAGCTATAAACTTTTTGCCTTCCTTTAAATGGAACTTATATATATATATCCAAAATTTAATCCTTATACGTTGGTCCACTTATATTTTAAATACCTTTTTAAGCTATAAACTTTTTGCCTTCCTTTAAATGGAACTTTTATATATATATATATATATATATATATATATATATATATATATATATATAGCATTTAACTCCTTTATATATATAATTTAACTTTTTTTTTTTTTTTTTTTGATGATGAACCTCTTCCTTTCATTTGAATTTGTACTTCTATATATATTTATTTATTTTAATATATATATTATTATTTTTTTAAATTAAATTAATTAATTAATATTAAATTAATAAGTTATATATATATATATATATATATATATATATATGAACTTGTATAGCTATATGCATTATATAATATAATTATAATAATATTTAATTTATAACTATATAATATATTGCATTATATAACTATATAAGTTGTATTATACGACTTATGATAACCTAGATTAAAAGGGCACATCGTATCATCTAAAATAACTTGCCACTTAATGATTCAAACGCTTAGCTGTTGAAACATCCTTCTGTTGCACTTCTTTTTCATATTCCAGCAGAAGTAAATCTAAATGCACATCCTTTAGATGCTGTTCAAAATCATATTTCTTCAAGAATGATTGCAAACAATGTGGAGCTCCGCAAATAACTATTCCGTCAAGAATTTTTATCGTTTGTATCTTTTGAATCCTTTCATCACACAGATAACAGCTTGGCTCACTCCTCACACACATTAAGCAAAATGCATGCTCACAGGGGCTCAGTCGTATTTGCAGCATCTTCGCCTTGCTTACTCTTTGGATTGAAGTTTCCTCCTTCTTCTCCTGTCTGAATGCAATGCAGAAAAAAAATAAACAGAACAATCGGTAAGTTTCCCAATCTGAGTTATATATGTTGGGGTTGTTTCTGTGGCAAGAAACCCATTTTTCTGCCTTATTGCGGAGATTCCAGTTGGGATGAATGTGCTTTATGTCGAATGTGCCATCGGTTTTGGATAGGCACAGGTTGTATTGATCGTTGGTGTCCCAAAGGCGTTCTAGGGAGGCTATGTCATAGCTAAATCTGGGAGTCTTGGAAATCCTGACAGGGTCATGCATGAATTCAAATGGCTAACAGACAGGGCATTGACATGAAAATCTTTGATCCTTTTCCTCTACAACATCTCTAACCATCCCCAATTGTTCTCCAAGGCCTTCAAAATCCTTGTTCAAAAGTCCTGATGTCACTTCCCCAACGGTTTGAGATTCAAGGCCTGTAGTGCTTAGTATTTATTGAAAAGCTGCTTTAGAGATATTCAATCTTGTTTCAATATCAATAATTGCACCACCAGAATACTCAATATCGGCCTCTAGTGCCCATGCTTCATCCTTAGTCACGGGAAGGACTCTCATGTTACAAATATGAGGGGGAAGCTTCCCAACATCCACCCGTGTGCAAGTTATTCCACTAATGTAACTTCGAGTTCTGACCTTAGACAACAACCTATGAATGAAAAATTGACTTAAGGCTATAGCTTCTGAATTTCTCTTAAAATCAAAGAAAAATCTTGCAAATAGCAAATTCCAGCAAAGAGTTTCTTGGTCAATGATGCCTCTCTCAAGAACACCATTACTATCAAAAATAGCACTGTTCTTTGAATCTATATGAGAAGCACCAATCAAATTTCTTTGGTTCCCAAAATGTCTAGATGCTGATGACAATGATGATTCAGCAATGATCATCACAATTTTTTGTTGAAAGAGAGGGTTTTCTTGAAAAATCTTCATTACCAGTTTTAGAAGACTTCCTGGTAAGTTTCTTCAAGAAAAGGCGTACCTTTGAGGAAGTCGCATCATCCTTGTCATTTTTGTCTCTTTGATTGCTAACGACAAAATTTGACTTTAATAACAAAATATAACGTTCATTCAGCCATATAAAATACTGTTCAAATTCTTTCTTCAACATCCAATACCATTCTACTCCTCCTGGACCAGATCCTCCTGCTCCAGTCCTTGAAGCAAGTCGAAGTGCTTTGCACCAGGCTTCCTTTTCCCAAGCAGTTTCAAGATATATTAAACAAACTCTACTTCCAAAAGCAAGGACACGATTCTTGTTTTCCAGCTTAATTGGATATCTTCTTGCCCATTTTCCTGAAGATTGTTCTCCACCAGACACTGTTGTGACATGACACCCTACAAGTTCAATTACTTCTTTAGAGCCATCCAAAAGGTAGATGTGTTGATAAGGAGCTCGACTCTTTCCCCATCCAGCATGTACTTCAAACTCTGAACATCACACCACTTTTTGACAGCAGTTACAATATATACCAAAGTCTTGATTATATCCTTCACCAAATTTCTATCCTTCTCAATAATAAGCCAAATGAGTTCCTTCCAAAATTTCCTTTTTATCATCAACAATGTCTTCTTCCTCATTGTCACGATATTGTTCATTTTCTTGTTTCTCACAATAGTCCTCATCCACATCATTTTTATTTGGATCATCATCATAATTATTTTTTTCAATATCTTTTTCTTTTATTTGAACCGTGGCAATTTCATTTCTTGTATAAAAGGCACATATATGTCCTGCGAAATATTTGTCTCCACATTTCCAACATTTCTCTTCCTTTTTTCCTTTAATATTAGTTGGTTGTTTCCCTTTTTTATGCATTGGTGAGGGAATGTATTTGCTTGAATTTTCCATGGATGTTCTACTTGATTTTCCCTTGGCATAACTAACTGCCTTCTCATTATTACAACATTTTTCATATTTTTCTTTTTTCACATTTTTATGAAATTGTTCATCTTCTCTATTATAGATTACTGCAGAATTTTTTTTACAACATGCAGAAACTTTTTTATAACCATTTTTGATTTCTGCACATGAATTCTCTAATTGCTGAAGCTTTCCTAGAATTTTATTATTTTTTTTACTTCCTTCAGAATCTTCACATAATGGCACATTGTATGGTAAACAATGTTCTCGGGCTCGTACACTACGCTTATAGGCTTGTAAGACGATATTATGTGCCATAGCTCTGATACCACTGTAGCAGTGGAACTTGGAGATTTGGTTACTGTAGCAGCAAGACTTGAAAATTTGTTGACTTAATAGCAAAATGGCTTTAATTATAAAAAATACACAAGAGGTGTTTATAATAATAAATATTTATTGATATGATATAAGATGATTAAATGATTACAATGAGGTCCTGCTTATATACCCATGCAGGTGACCTTTCACGAACAGGAATGTCTTTTAGACATGCCTTTCCAGTTAACTAATGACTACTTAACATCATCCTATTTGATTATTTAGCAATTACATTTATTTGTATTTATTCTATTAGTTATGAATTAGATTCATAACAGGCACAATGAGGGAAATATATTAGTTGAAAGACATTATGGTACTTTTGATGTAAAAAATGGGCCTCAAAACAATAAATGTACTAACAAAATCAATTTTAAAAGAACTAATAAGATTCAATATGATGGTGTCATCCTTGGGGGTTAATTTTTTTTGGAGGGGAAAGAATAAAACTACATTTTTTTAAATTGCACTTTTGACTTATCATCCTCATATTTCTACTCAAATTTCAAGGATAGGCACTCGTTTGATCTAATGGATGCCTACACCCGACATTTGAGTAAACCTATGAGGAGATAAACCAAAAATACAAAAAAAGTAGTGTTTTTTTTCTTTAAAAATTAATAACTTTTATTTTTTAATTTTAACTATGACTTTATTACTTTCATCGAGAGCCCCATTTTAGATCTCAAAATTTCCCTAATGATTCTTATCCCTTTCACTATAGCCACGTGAATTGAATTTAGCATAGCAAAGTCATTGTTATACATGTCAATCTTAAATAATGAACTTAGTTAATTCATTGAGAGGAGCCTTCTTACTCAATACTTCAATGCGGAAAAGAGTTTCAAGTATCTTGGCTTCGATCTAAAACATAATTATTATGATAAAGTTGATTGGTCTTGGTTAGTATCTATAATAGAGAAATGAATCTTTTTATGGTAGAATAGATGGTTACTTCAAGGTGTTTATTAGGTGTTGTTCACAAATATTTTAGAAGCAATTCCCATTTAATGGGATATTTTTGTTCATATCCTGATTGATGATGATGGAAATACACCAACAAAGTGGGTCTCCCGATATGAAGTCCAACTAGACCTCACACCATTTGGATTAGGATCCCCCATCCGGAAAATAGGCACTGATCACCATTATTCATAGAGATTTATCTTGGCATTTGTAGTTAACGACATAAGAAAGTATGCACATAACCTTTAAAATAAGAAATTTGACACTTTGAAGCATACAATTGAAATGTATATAAGGTTATTTCACGGACGGGGAAATAAAGAGTGAGCCTCTAGAATAAAAGTAATATTACTATCCTAAAAGAGACGTGTAAGAGCATAGAAAAAGAATTTTTGATTAACATGCAAAGTAGTGCTGAAAATGACAAAGTAAAATCTTGATTTAATTTTACCTTGAATTAAATTAGGAGAAAATTGTAATTCCACATCACAAGACAACAAGAATGTGTTAAATAAGTTAGAAAGAATTAGTTGGCTCGGTTAATTCAAGTTGAGGGCCTAACTTGAGTCATGTAGAGTGGTTCCTACTTTTTAGGAGCCTAGGTTGAGTTGTAATAATTTAATTAAGTTAAACTAGTTCCAAACGTTGTAGGAACTAGTGGGAGGTCTAGTAGTGGGGTGTGTGCTCGGTGGTCAACCAATTAAATGATAAATAAACCATAATTAATTCATGCATGTGGGATCTACGAGTTACCCAATTGAGATTGAAGTTTAAGGGAAGTGCTACTATCAGTTGTATAATTATCAGGAGTTTTATAGGTGGTGCATGTAATCGGAGAAGGGCCTATAGGGATTGCTCGGTTATGGATGAGGAATTTCCCTAAATAATAGGGGGCTAATTCCCAGGGAAACTACACAAGGAAATAGGGACTTGGGAAGGCTTGTATTTGTTTAAGTATTCACGGAATAGATTGTGAGGTAGTGAGATATATTGTGATAGTTTAGTGGTTGCTTGGGCTTATGCAAAGCATTGTAATCTTCTCTTATTTTTACGACTAATGCAATATATAGATAAGAGGGGTTTTTTTAGTCGTGGATTTCCCTTAGAAATCAGCTTGTCTAATGTGTGATTGAATTCTTTCTCTCGTATGCTTCATGATTTCATGATTGTTTAATTGCTTCAAGTTGGTAGAGTAGATTCAAGTCTTTTGATTTAGATAAATCTCAATAGGGAAATTTGATTCTACAAGGGAATTTATACATGGTATCACGGCATAAATCACAATAAAAGAGAACAATTCAAAGTTGTATTTGCAAGATCGAATTTGTAGACATTAGGGAATTTTGAGGGTCTAAAAATGGGCCTCCTAAGGAAATTATAAAATAATAGTGGAAATAATAAAATAAGATTAGATTACATCATCAAATTTTAGAGGGGAAAAAAAGAAAAAACCTATTTTTTTTCAACTTGTATTTTTCAACTTATCTCCGATATGGGTTTACTCAAATTTCAAGTGGCAACATTAGTTGGATTCATAATTTTTCTCATCAAGGAGTACCTATGTTGCATACTTTCGATGAATTCCACTACATGAAAAATGATAAATATATGAAAAAGCGTGATTGCAATCACGTTTTTTTCATATATTTCTCATTTTTCGAATCACGTTTTCATGCATTTCTCATTTTTCATGTAGTGGGATCCATCAAATGTATGCAACATGGGTACTCCTTGGATGAGGAAGTAAATTAGCATCGATAGAGTACTCCCTCTTGAAATTTGAGTAAAATATAAGGGAGATAAGTTGAAAATATGAGTTAAAAAAGTAATTTTGTTATTTTTAAATATTTTTATTTTTTTATTCCAAAAATGTTGAATCATCCCCCCATGTTTGAAATCATTATCTTGAATCCTATTAGTTTTTATAAAGTTTATTTTGGTTGTACATTTTTTCTTAGGAGGTCCATTTTTAGACCTCAAAAATTCTCTAATGATCAAATATTCAAATTTAGAAGGATGGCCTTCTACAAATTGAGACTCAAATATTCCCTTGAGGGGAAGTTTGAATTATATTGCTTGGAAGGACATGATGGAGGCAATGTTTGAAGATAACTTGTTGAAGGAATTCATAGATATTAACATTCCTAGACCTCCAACATTTGATGCTCAAGATCTAGCAAAGTGGAAGAAGTGTGTTGCAAAAGCGAGGAGGATCATATTAGAAGGAGTTCGAGATCATGTTTGTCTCGAACTTCCACGGGAAGGAGAATCAATATGCAATGTGGCAATCCTTGATAGACTTGTTTCAGAATATCAACGACCACGGGAAGTGCGCTTTGAAGGAAAAGCTTTGAAAAATCAAGATGGAAAAGGGTGACACAATACCACGGTACTTGAGAAAACTCACCCAATGTCGGGATGAGTTTGGGAATGTTAGTATTGCAATTATTGAAGATAATATGGTCATCCTAGAACTTCTAGGCCTTCTAAGAGCTAGCACAGCTACGGGATTTGGTAAATGGGAGGAGAAGCTACCAAAATGGGAGTGTTTGTGGTCGGAGCTTGGTGCAAGAAGAGATGAGGTGGAACACGGGGAGATGGAACCTATCAATCATGATGATAAGGAGAATTGTGCCTTATATGGAAAAGCGAAGAAAGGTAAGAAATCCCAATCCAAAGGAGAGTTACGGTTGGGATGGAAAGAAGAAGGACTTGTCAAAGATTAAATGTTTTCATTTTCATGATGCAGGGACACTATGCCACGAAGTGTCCACACCAAAGAGAGGCCGACAAGAAGCCCTCGGGAGGAGCGACGGGTGAAGCTCTACCTTCACGAGTTTGAGTTAAATTTCACCCTCATTTCATGCATGGTGACATCGGTGATGGTTAGTGTGTGGTATACGGATGAGTTGAGCCTCATTCCATATGATGGGGAATAAATAGTTTTTTCGAGTGACTTGGAGGGAGAAGGACCTCCAAATGCACATCAAGATGGGATATTATGGAAGGTATAGTGTGACTAGTATCAATAATGTTACTTTTGTAGGAATTTTAGTTCTAATCTCATATTAAAAGATGTCATGTGTGTTCAGTGCGAAAAAAAAATTAGTTTCGAGGTTCTATGTTGGAAGACCATGGCTACGATGTGATATTTAGAAAAGGAGAGGATTTCCTTCATCACATCACCATGGGACAAGTGAAGTGCATCGGGGTTTGGGTGAATAACCTCTACAAATTGGATGTAGAAGGCAGTGTTTCTTTGAGCATGAAGGCAAAGAAGGTGCGGAGATGAGACATCAATGAATTATGGCATAGGAGACTTGGCCATTTTCCCCCATGGAGATTTGAAGATCATGCAACAAATTTCTACATGACTTCCCAAGGGTGCACTAGACGAGAGAGATACATGCACAACGTGTATATTGGGGAGGTATACCAAAGTCACCTTTCATGATAAGGAAAATCGAGTGCAATTGGTCCTTGAAAGAGTTCACGAGATGTGTGTGGACCTTTCTCGACAACCTTCATGTCCAAGAAAATGTGTTATGTTATATTTGTAAATTATTTCTCACGTAAGTGTTAGATATTATTTATACAAAAGAAAGACCAAACATTCTAAAATTTTTGTGAATTTAAAGAACTTGTTGAGAAATACATAGGCGATAAAGTGAAGGCTCTTAGTGGAGATAAAGGTGGAAAATATGTGTCGAATGAGTTCAATAAATTTTTTGCATAAGAAAAGAATTCAACGAGGGAGTTGACAAAGCCCCCATAAACCACAACAAAATGGGGGTCATTGATAGGAAGAACAAGAGTATTATGGGAGTTGCACATGTGACTTTGCATGATCAGGGTCCTACCATTTCACTTGTGGGTTGAAACATGAAACACATCGGTATATGTGCGAACAAGAGTCATCATCAAATTATCAAGAGTGAGTACACCAAAAGAAAATTTTTAGGTAAGAAAGCGAGATGTGGCACACTTGAGATCTTTGGTTCGTCTATTTACTATCATGTTTCCAAGGATGCACGGAAAAATATAGAACCAACAATAGAGTTGGGCATGTTTTTGGGGGTACACTAATACACATCACAACTATCAAGTGTACCTACCATCTCATAGAATGATAGTTGTTCGTACGGATGTGAAGTTAAATGAAGGGAAGGCTATGAGATGTTACCTTGAGAGGGAGCTTTAGTTTCATGCAAATGAGGATACTTTGGCTCCAAAGGAAGAACCTCGGGATGTTGTGGAGTAGCCACTAAAGCGCGAGGAGTAGAGAGTGGAAGCACCCACTCATGTATAAACATACGAGAGACGAAAAGAAGCAAACCATAGAAGTTGATAGATTGATTCATGATTCTAAAGAGAATGTGGGAGCACCCACACCACAACACGAGTAAAGGAGGTCACTAGATCAGTACACTAGCTACATGGCTCTAATGAGTGAGAGTGTAGAGACTCAACCATCCTCATTTGAGGAAGTAGTGCAACAACTAGTATGAATTTATGCCATGGTAGAGTAATATAATTACATTATTAAGAACAATGCTTGAGAAGTGGTCCCAAGGCTAGAGGGAAAAATTTAGTGGTAGGTTCTAGGTGGACCTACAAGGTGAAGCAAGTAGTAGATAGGGAGTGTAGAGAAACAAAAGGCCATATTTTTGGCTAAGGGGTTATCTTAGGTGGAGGAAATTGATTACAATCATACCTTTTCTCTAGTATAAAGGTAATCTTCAATTAGATCAATTCTATCACTTTCGGTGCGAGATGGGATGGAAGATACATCGAGATGGATGTGAATACAAACTTCCTCAATGGAGTGATTGAGGTAGAAGTGTACATAGAATAGCCACAAGGATTCGAGATCTTCGACGGAGATTCACATGTGTGAATACTCAAACGAGCGTTGTATGGATTGAAAAAAACACCTCGTGCTTGGTACACTAGGATTGACAACTATTTCACGGGTTGGGCTTCACCAAAAGTGAAGTAGATGCCAAAAAACTTTACCCGAATGTGTCGTTGAAGGTAAATTGTTGATTATTGTATTATATAGTCGATGATTTAATTCTAACATGTGATGATAAGCTAATAAAATATTCCAAAGAGAATTTGGTAAGAGAATTCAAGATGAAATACATGAGGGATCATGCATTATCTCATGGTTTTGGAAATTTGTCGAGGAGATGGGGGAATTGTTTGTCTCTCGGGGAGAGTATGCCAACAATATACTAAAAAAGCTTCACATGGAGAGAAAAAAAACCAATGGAGACTCCTCTAGGAGGGATTTGGAGGAAGGTATATGCTACTTCAAGCGAAGTGGTAGAGGCTACCATTTACAAGCGGCTTGTGGATCACTTATGTACTTGGTGATCACATGAACATTCATGTGTTATGCGGCTAACTATCTTAGTCAAGAAACTTTTAAGCCAACCAAACTCTATTGGAAGAAAACTAAGCATGTGTTGAGATACCTCGGGGCACCACTCGAGTTTGGACTTTGGTACATATAGTCAAAGGTAGTGAAGTTGCAAGCATTCACAATTGCAAATTGAGCGGGGATTCCATCGGATAGGAAGAGCACATCAAGAGGAATATTAAGTATTGGGTCAACAATAGTTTCTTGGTACAATAGGAAGTAGAGATAGAATTGCACTCAGTTCGAGCTAAAGTAGAGTACATGGGTCTGCTAGTCAAGAAACTTGTGAGGCTATTTGGATGGGAAAGATCCTTGTTGGGTTATTTGGTCGCTGAGATGGATCCTACAATGATTTTCGTGACAATTAGAGTTGTGTCAAACTCTTTGAGAATCTATTTTTTCATCATCGGTCCAAGCATATCGACATATGGTATCACCATCTTAGTGATGTGATTGACAGGGGTGGGAGAATGAATCTTGATTCAATCCTAACTCAATCAAATGAGCAGCCTAGGCCATCTTATAAAGGTCCTCCAAAATGGATGACAAATACACTTGAAAATGTTCGTCCCGATGAGGTTGGAAAGATAGGAACAAGAATTTCCACTAGGAAAAACGGAGGGCGATGTATTTTTTTTATGATTCACCTATTAATATGAACATTTCTTATAATTTTGAATTGAATTTGTCTATAGATCTTGAATTAACTTCCTTCAAAGAAGTCATTTATCATGATGAATGGAATGAAACAATGCAAAAGGAATATGATGCCTTGATAGAGTATGGCACTTGGAAGTTGGTTGATCCTCTATTGGGAGCCAAACCAAATTGGCTGCAAGTGGGTCTACAAGAACAAGTACAAATATGATGGTTCACTTGACAAGAACAAATGTAGGTTTGTGGAAAAAGGTTTTTCACAAAAAGAAGGGGTCGATTACATGATACTTCTTCACCCCAAAGAAAAAAGGCTACCATCCGGACACTCTTTTCCTTGGTAGCTCATAATGGTTGGAAAGACCATAAGATGGATGTAAAAACTACTTTCTTGAATGGAGATATAAATAAGGATATTTTTATGTCCCAACCATAAGGATTTGTTGTGAAGGGCCAAGAACACAAAGGATGCAAGCTTGTAAAATCCTTGTATGGCCTCAGAAAACAACTGCTAGCTTGGCTATGAGAAGTTAACTAAGCATCTTCTGAAACTTAACTTCAAACATTATGATCTTGGTGATGAAACTTTGTTTGTCAAGAATGTTGGCAAAAATAATTGTACATATTGTGGTGTATTTATATGATATTTTGATGATAGGAAACAATTAAAGTTATATTGCATCCATAAAGAAGGAATTGAGGAAAGGTTTTTGAAATTAATGATTTGGGCTATGTTCACTACTATCTTGGTATCGAAGTGGTTCAACATCCTAAGTTTATATTCCTCTCTCAGAAGAAGTACATTGGAGATCTATTTAACAAGTTTGCATGGTGAGTGCAACCTTTACCATCTCAATGGAACAAAAACTTGAAGATCACATACATTGAAGGGAAAGAATTTGAGGATGTAATGAAGTATAGACAACTTTTAGGAAGTCTCATCTACATGACTAATACCAAACCATACATCTCATTTGTTGTTGGAATCCTCTCTAGGTTTACGCAAAAGCCTTGTGAGGACATTATTACGATGAAAAAAAGAGTTCTAAAGTACTTTAAAGGGACTCAAGACTTTGGAATCAAAGTATACAATGGTGGGTGACTTTAGCTTGGTTGGATACTTTGATTCAGAATTTTATGGAGACAAAAAAACGGGATATCTACTACAGGTTATACTATGAGTCTCGGATCGGGATTTGTCTCTTGGAGATCATGCAAACAATCGGTTTAGGTAGATTCCACAACAGAAAGTGAGAATATGTCATAGTAGCTAAAGATACAAAGGAAATTGTGCGGCTAAGGGAAAAATCATGGAAGATTTTCGGATAGAAACAAATGCATTCAACTCCACTCATGATCGATAACACTTATTCAATAAATTTCTCCAAGAAACCAAAGGTCCATGATTGAGACAAATCACATAAATACAAAATACCATTTGATTCAACATCATGTTGAGGCCAAGGCAATCCATCTACACCATTATTCCACAAATGAGAAGATTGCAGACATCTTCACCAAAGCGTTTGGAAGAAAAAAGTTTGAAAGATTCGGAACGATGCTTGGACTCACCAACATCCCTTTAGATATAGGGGGTGGAATGTTGACACATAATCCTAATGGATTGGGTGAAATTGTAATATAATGTAAATATAAAATAAGGAAAGTTGAAAAGACAAGCGAGATGAATCCCAAGAGGATCACCTCCATGTATATATTCGTATGCATCCTTAATGAATAACAAGTTAGTTTTTGGTGGAGTTACCTCCTAGCCTAACATACATTCCCATAGAGGAACATGATACGGATATATGACTAAGGCATTGTCACGAGGAAAAATTCGAGTTTAATAGAGGTAGGATTGGGGTGTCGATAATCCCTTTCTTGTTGTGAGGTAATGTTGAAAATGGCAACCAGAAATTCTAATTTTAATTTTCCCTTGAATTAAATTAGGAGAAAGTTGTAATTCCACATCACAAGACAACTTGAACGAGTTAACTAAGTTATTTTGACTTAGTTGGTTCAGTTAATTTGAGTTGAGGGCCTAACTTGAGTCATGTAGAGTGTCTCCTACTTTTAGGAGCCCTGGTTGAGTTTATTTTGAGTTGTAATTAAATAATTCAGTAAAACTGAGTTAAAATCAGTTAAAGTAGTTCCAACTTTTGGAGCAACTAGTGGGAGGTATAGTAGTGGGGTGCGCACTATGTGATCAACCAGCTAACTGATAATTCAGCCATAAATAACTCATGCATGTGTGATCTACGAGTTACTTAGTTGAGATTGGAGTTCAAGGACAGTGTACTATCAATTATATAATCATCCAAATTGTACAAGTGGTTCATGCAGCCAGAGGAAGGCCTATGATGGATTGTGCAGTTATGGATGAGGAATTGCCTTAATTAATAAGGGTTAATTCCCAAGGAAACAGTGCAAGAAAATAGGGACTTGGGCAGGCTTGTATTTGGTTAAGTATTGACCAGGACTAGCTTGTAGAGTAGTGAGATAGATTGTGATAGTGCAAAGGATGTTCGGGCTTGAGAAAAGCATTGTAATTTTCTCATATTTTTCTAAATAGTGCAATATGCAAATAGGAGGGGTGTTTTTAGTTGTGGTTTTCCCCTATAAATCATTGTGTAATGTGTCATTAAATTATTTCTCTTGTATGCTTCGTGATTTCGTGATCATTTAATTGTTTCCACAGTTGGTAGAGTAGATTCAAGTCTATTGTTTTAGTAAATTACAATTAGTAGTTTGAATCTACAAGTACTTGAAAATATACCAGAAAAAACAAAAAAAATTGATATGTGTTGAGTAATTCAAAATACCAACTCATTATTACTTCTTGTCGTGTCACATCTTGCAGATATATTTTTCTCAATAAGGTCAGTTTTTTCATTTTAGAATGTACTAATTTAGATGTTCTATGTTTTGAAATTTTTACTTGAAATTTGGCAAATATTTATTGAAATCATAAATTTTAGTTATAAATTATAAACAGCGCAATCTAAATGCTCCAATATTTTTCAAAATATTAAATTTATTTATATATTAAACGATAAAAAATCACAATCTCACTGAATATTGTTTCATCACATTCCAAAAAAAATCTCAAAAACACTTGTACAACACTTTCAAAATTCAGTGACACACACCATATATGTATTCTTCCAAACATCAATGAAGTTAGCATAATTTTGTAAAATTCATTTCAAAATGCCATAAAAACCAATCAACTATTGTTAACCTATTTTTCAAGATACATTAGCCGGCTCAGTGATCCTACTTTATCTTTCGATGGTGGATGTTTTTTTAAATATATGAGCAATTTAGTATGACACCAAAGCATAGAGTAATTACCACTAGTCCTAAAAGGGGCAATGACCAAATCTATCTCATAAGGTATAAATACATGGTAATAAGAGAATTATTATATAAAAATAATAGATTAAAAAAAAAAGATATAATTTAGTTTTAAATAAATAATAAAATTATATGTAAACAATTAGTTTGGATTTTATTTTAACGTGTTATGGTTTTGATAATTAGTATTCAAGTTATTATCCAAATTTAATAATTTTTTTTATTTTTTCTCTTTTTTAAATTAGTTTTAATGCTTGTAAAATTTCAAGGTTTAGAAAAAAAAATCATTCATAATTTAAAAATAAATCACAATATGAATTTATAATGATATGTTTGACCATCTACTTTTTATAAGTAAAGTTAAGTAATTGAAAAGAAAGAATTTGATATACATAGTGAACAATCTTTTTATAAGCTCAACATGTCATTTATGAGAATAAAATCTAGAATGGGAGGATAAATCTACATCTCACAACTACTCAATAAAATCCAACTCATAAAATAGATTTTGAGTTACGTTGCATAGCTATAGTGTGATGGAGCTAAATAGACTAAAATATGCAGGTCATTGCTACATTCTACCATAGTAAAATATATAGAATTGTTTTTTAGAAAACACATCATATAGAGAGAAAGACAGAGAGACAGAGCATGGGATTTAGGATATATGCTCACATTAATTACCTTTATAATTATTCTAACGATGAAATTTGTACATGGAACATACTCATAACATAAGATAGATAATGTTTTGGAGGTTAAGTTTATTAAAACTCATGAAAAAATACCAAATTTGTCAAAAACCATAATATATAGGACAATTGAGTTCCATAGTTCAAAAATCTCATATCCTTATAGGCATTTTTTTATGATCACTAAGTTTTGGACCAAATGACAAATCCCAAAAAAAATAAAGAATATAACCCTCATAATTATGTAAAAACAAAAGAAAATATACAACCTCAACTGAGAGGTATTTTTATTTGGACATTTCCAAAGTAGTGACAAAGAATTTCAATTTATTCCTACCAAATTAGAACCTTTAAATCACTAAGAGAAATATAACAAATCCACTCAAATACATACATACATACATACATACATATTCCTTGGGCCAATGTTTTATGTATTTCAATGCTATTGTGATTGAAATTGGCTTCTTTCAAATCTCTAAACCCTCAAATTCCAAAGAATAAGAGCTCTCTAACACAATTGTATAAATTAGGGTTCTTCCTAATTATAAATGCATTAATGTTAAATTGTAAAAGGAAAATTGAGAGTCATTGATATAGAGATAAATAGATATGATAAAACTAACCTCAAGTGTGTGATGTTTTATATGTTGTGAAGGGATTTTGAGGCAAAATTCCTTGAACATGTTGGCAATATCAAAGCTAGACTTGTGCCTTCAAACCCTTGGTGCATGCACTAGAATGAAAAATGATATCGAGAGGATAATGTAGAAAAAATACAACCAAGCCATTGGATCTAAGAGGAGAGGGGGAGAACAAGATGCAAGACATGTATCATTTCTACCTCCATGCAATTATGATTGGTGGAATAGCAGTGTATCTACCTATGGTAGACACTCTCTTGATTTCTCAAGCTCTTGGATCCCATTGCAAATTAGAAACTGGGGTGAAGAAAAAGACACAAAATAGCTTACCAAAGTTGGCTTCAATATCATGGAAATGAATGGACTCATTCCAAGGTTTAATGAGAACCATATTGGAGTGTACCAAAACATTATTTGTCTTATTTTATTTTCATGTGCTCTTTACAAATTTCATCATTAGAATCGTTATAGAGGCAATCTCCATGTGTGTGTGTGTGTGTGTGTGTGTGTGTTCTAAAAAATGATTATGTATATTTTACCATGGTAGGATATAGAAATGACCTACCTATTTTCACATCTTTAGCTCCATTTATCTAAATTTATGCAACATAACTAATTGTTATTATCTACTGATTTATAGGATTTTCCTTATTCTGTGAGTTGGGTTAGCTTGAGTGGTGGTGGATGTAGAGTTCAACTCTTTTCACTACCACTATACCCCTCTCTAGCCTCAATGATAATTAGCACGTGTAGGTGCACAAATGCAACCCACAGCAATCGAACTAGGATCTCCAATTAGGGAGCACTCAACCAAGACCATTTAACTAATTTCTCTACTCCAATTAATTGCAATTTAGAGTTGTATTCATTGATAACAAGTTTAATTTTAAAAATTGTTGAATCTCTAGAAAATAAGTCATTAAATTTTTGAAAAGTATAAAAAATTTGAGATAAAAATTTACCTCAATTGCCTCAACAAGATAATTGGGGAAGCAAAATGTAGGGGAGTATTTAAAGGGGAAATGGTGGCAAATGGCATGTCTATTTTGCATATCCTCTTTATTGATGATGTGTTGTTTTTCAATGATGGTTCAAGAAGAGACTCCAATGTGATTAGAGATGTACTTGCCCTATTTGGGAAAGCTTTGGGAATGGAAGTCAATGGTAACAAATCTTATTTGACTGCAATTGGGTGCTTAGAAACCGATCTTGAATATGCGCAAACTCTTTTTCAATTTAGATTATTGGGTTTTGATGAAGGTTAAAATACCTCAGTTTTCATTTAAAACCAAAATTGGTACAAGAATGTTGATTGGAAGTGGTTATTGTCTAAGTTTCAGAAAAGACTCAAGGGATGGAGTTTTACATGGTTGTCTCAGGCATGAAGATTGGTCCTTATCAAATCAGTCTTGGAAGCCGTACTAGTTTTATGGATGTCTTTATCTTGGATCCCAAAAGGAATTCTTAATAAGATTCAGAAGTGCTGCAACAACTTCTTGTGGCGAGGTTCAAAGGAAGGTAAATTTTTTCCTTGGGTAAAATGGTACAAGATTGCAACCCCAAAAAAGTGGGGTGGGTGGGGGTTATAAAACCTCCATTACTTCTCAAAAGTGATGGCTGCCAAAGTAGGTTGGAGATGCATTTCCTCAACAAGCCTTCTGAGGGAGGTAGTGTATAGAAAGTATGTCTTCCCACAGACTCCTGAATATTGGATTAGAAATACAAGTCATAGTTGGAGAAATGTTTCGCCAGTTTGGAAGGTAGTTTTGGTATATTTTTTAGTGATAGATCAAGGTTTGGCTTGTAAGGTGGGTGCAGGGGATCTTCTGAGAATCGGTCAGGACTCGTGGATTGGGTTCAGAGACATGTTTTATTTTCCACTCGAGTTAGTTGATTTTTTTAGAACCCAAGGCAGACGCACCTTGAATCAAGTAGTTGATACAGATTCCACTTCTATATGGGCTCGGTGTTATGCGAAATTATGGATTACAGATAAAAAATTATTCCCTAGATGTAGTGCTCATCTAGAACAATAGGTTAAAGACTTTGCAAATAATTTTCCTAACTGTAAATAAACACACAGAACATATCAAAGAACTTACTTGGAGTCCAAGTGCTTCCTATTCTCCTTCTGTCGCTCTTGTTGTAGCTTCAAATCTGAGCTAAGTCGCCAAAATATTCTCTATAAAGATGAACACTAAACAGCAAAAGATAGCAATAAGACATATGTCTATTCAAGTTATTCAGTTAAATCAATAAAACATGAACCATATGCATCAAATAAGAATTCATAATATGAAATACATGAGCTTATACAGATACATATGTGGGAAAGTAAGCAACAATATTTATTAATGGATAGAAGGGAAGGTTACAACCTAGTGATTGATTTAGTGTCACCATCTCCAGCAGCATCCCAGCCTCATCACAATGCACATCTCTCCAGCAGCATGTCACTCAAATCAATTCCTCAATTGAAATTCCACCAACATTTCTCTACTCAAACTCTTCATTTTCAAACACTAAGATATGTGCTCAATTTATAGAGGAGTTGAAGGTATTTTTACAATAAATTACTTTCTAATAATAAGCAATACATGTTCCCAGTCTCAGAGATATCAAATGGACACATGGATTCAATTTTGACACATGTGAACCCTTCTAGAAGGCACTGGGCAAGTGGAGATTCCAGAACAATGAGAATTCTGCTCCCAATGTGACCAACGCACCCTTGAATGTCGGGAAGTTCTTTGCAGAGCACCCTTGAGTGGGGTTACTTGTATATGTAATGCACTTAGTCCCTTTAGAGGCAGCGTTGGTGAGCTCTCATATGATATATTATAAACTTCAAATCTTGAAACCTTCCCGCATGAAAGTCATGGATGAGTTTTCTTGTTCTTTGTCTTAGGGCATGTAACAACTAAAATTATAGGGGATGATAGACCCTATTCATTGGTTCTGGAGATGATGTCCAGCTAACCAGGTCATTGGGAATGGTGCCCAAATTGACCTATAACAATTGCCCCCTAAAGCATGAAGTCAGAATAATAATAATAAAAATATTTTGATTGCGAAGCTTTACACTGTGATGGGCCGGAGATGAAGCGGAGTGGCGACCTACATCAATCTTACAATACATTACATCATGATATATCCTCTTGATCATAAATTTCTAAGGGTGTAGCATTTCCATGTTCAAGACATAAACAATCTAATAACATGTACATAATTCAGAAAGTTGTCTTCATTGGAATGTTTCCCAAATGCAGACATGCCTACAGATATAGGCCCATGTTTGGATGAAAATGTGTATGTAAGGTCACTGTACAGATGATGTTCACAACAATCCTGAAATTGCAGCCTGGATGGATGAAACTAGATGCGGGGTCTTCTTATCTCGTTCACTCGATCATTCGGGTACAATTCTAGCCATGCAAATATATGATTTGTAGTCAAACATGGAAAGACATTTTTTTATTACTAGCCAATGATGTGAGCTGTTAATAAATGCGAGAGAACCACCATTAATGTCAATGGCCCTCAAGGTATTGCAGTAAATTTCATAAGGCATGAATAGATGATTTGATGTCGAACGCCAAACGAAATATTTCGGTCAAAAGTCTGGAAGCGAGGATCTTGTCAATGCTGTAACAAGCCTCATGGTATTGGAATCTGATGTTTCTAAGTGAACTTCCTGGATATTGATTTGTCATCGACAAGAAGTCACCTTATTTCAAAACTGGAGTTACTGATTTCGGAGACAAGGGTATGACTTGATATAGCAATTTTCAGGGATGACGGTCATGAAAATGAAGGTTTATGAGTATTGCAGAAGGATGAGACTGGATGACTTCTCTTGAACATATCGGCGACATCGAGATGAGTTGGCAAAGATTGACCCAAACCTAAGTGAAGGTATAGGCGATGAACTATAGGTATGAATGAACCAAGATTATGACCCAACCCAAACAGTCACAGACATGGAGTGAAGGAAGTGTCATGTTCAAGAGCGACTTGCTACCATAAATAATTCTTGCTCACTTTTCCCAAATTTTCCCTAGTCATTTGTCGACCAGTTCCTCTTTATTTTTTAACAAGCTTGAGGAGGATAACATTTTCTTGATCTATAATTCAACCCTTCGGGCGAATAAAGTATCACTATTTAATAATTTAACCAGTCTAGTGATGAATGAAACTTGATTCTTGCCATGATTGAAAAACCTGTTGCTATTTTATGTTTTAACGAGCTTAACGATAGTGATAGCCCAGTCCTTTCTCGTATTTAGAGAGTTTGAAAAAGAGGATGAAAGAAAAATCCATCAGTACTTTTTCGTAAATTTGTCACTCAGATCCGAAAAAGTGTAAAATAATATCTAAGAGAACCTCTTTGGTTATGTTTAACCAAGGTATTCCTTATTCGTAAATAATCTATCTTAGTGCGGAAAAGGGTTAAACTTATACTGAGTAGATATCAATTCATTTACTTTTACGAGCTCAAAAAGACAAGTGCTCGGAAATCTTTTCACATTATCGGAATCAAAAGATTTAAAGAAGACTCCAAGACTCCTGTGGGTTCCTTTTTTGTTATCCAAGCTCAAAAAAAGAGATAAAAGCAGTGATTCAAATCCTGCTTTTAACAAAGCTTTAAAAATAAGGAGGAAAGTATGTCGGTGGGTCAAATCATTCTTGAAATGGTTCTACACGACTTAATCTATTCATCTGTTGTAAGACCTGCTCGTAACAAATATTTGAATGGATTAAAAATACCTATTTCATGATAAAAACATAATAAAACCATATTCATAGCAATAAATATGATTTGCAAACAATTAAATAACTATTAAAAAGAGTTTTTACTATTCATTTTTACCATTCCATAGTTACCATTTGCATTTTGGAGCTCTGAACTTGATTTTGCCCCCGAACTTCAGTTGCTGATTGCGATCATTTCTATGCATGGATTTCATTTCCATTTGATCTAGGTTAGTGATATGAACCCTCTCTTTCATTCAGTAATCATTTCATTTCCATTCATGGCAAATTTTAGGGTTTTGGGAGCCTTAGGATAAATTATGCTCCCAAAGAGGGAAATGCACACTTATACATAGAAAAGTGTGTTGCATAGCAGCTAAATTGAAGGCTACCTACATACACAACACACTATCTCTTGCTAGAGCCTGCGTTGGGTGCAATCTACATTTTTGTTTTTTGCATTATGCCCAAAATTTGTCCAATTTTTTGCATTGAATGGAATCTAATGGTTCTTATGGTTGCATTTCAGGTTTTCATTGGATTACAATGATGATTACATGGAGGGAAAGAGGCAATAAAGAAAATATATGATTTAAATGATCTGGGGTACGTAAGATCCCTAAGTGATTGTGGACTGCTTAAATACTTCAGGTTGTCAGGGATGAGGCAACAAATAGAACTCTTAGATTTCTTAGTTTGAGCATGGGATCCAACTATCGATTCATTTCATATTAAGAACCAAGTGGTTCCCATAACAGTCAAGGATGTATACTTTCTCACATGTTTTTCGAGGAGAGGCTTGCATATTTCACTCTCAGGGTCTATTGGTTGAGGAGAGACTGTGAGAGATTATTTTTTGCAACATTGTTATCTAGGGGCAAAGCCAAGCAAATATGGAAAGATAAACATCTGGGATGTTAGAGATTTTCCTTTGAGAACTATCCTTTTCACGATCGCAATGGTGGCAATCACATACAGTGATGTAGCTAATAGATCAGATATGATGCCGCTAGAGTAAAGGAGCCAACATTTTCAATCGGGTCTCAAGTTGCAATTTCTCAGATAAAAGAACAACTGAACAAAGAAAAGGGAGGAAGGAAGAAGAAATTCAGTTATGGTTTGATCCTCATATCATTTGCCTTAGAACAGATTCCACTGATGCAGCCACAACATGTGACATTGGATGTGTATAATCCTAGAGATCCATAGATGCAGAGATGGGTAGAACTAATGGGTAGGCAGGCAGGGAAATCGACCATTGTGTTCTCGACTACGTTCTTCGCCTGGTTCCAACGACATATTTTTTCCATCGATGAGTATGCATACGCAGGCGTTGATTTCTGAGGAGATCCAGATTTAGCTTTACAAGAAGGTGCTCAGAGTGGTGCAATGGGTAAGAATGTTTTGACCATGTTTTTTATTTTCCTAAGGTTTATAAACTGTTTTTGTATTTTGATTTTTTCCAAGACTAAACTAAATGTTTGATGTAATGCAGAGTGTTGGTTGGGTTCAACGATGGAGGAACTCGGGAGGTAGTAGATGAGCTTTCGCCAGAGAGGGATGTTCGAGAGCGGCTCTTCTCGTAGATCTGATATGGTCGAGACTTTGGTCGAGTTTCCTAGGCACATAGAGGGGTTGACCTTCAGGATTCTGGATTGCCGGATCAAAGAGTTACCCATGCGACTGCAGCATCACACTATAGGTGTTCCTAACCATTGGATGCAGTTACTACATAGGATAGCTAGATCTATAGCATGTTACCATGAGCACGACTAGTTTAATTTTGACATTTTGCATACATTTTGAGGTCATATGACCAAAGTGTTTTGGGCACAAATTTTTGTAAAAACCTATAACTATCTATCTATTTGATTTCAATGTTTTTCTTATGTTTATTGTGCAATCCTATTCAATTATGTGACCGCTTACATATGTTGTAATCATTTCAAATCTTGATTAGCTAAATAATTAGTCAATGTGTTCAAATTTTTGGACATGTGTTGATATTGAATAAAATCAAAGTGTCTTTCCAAAAGTCGAACTCTTTGGAACAATCTATGCAGTGTTGGATTTCGAACAGTATAAACACTAGTAAGTTGTAATACCACAAGTTGTGAGTCTAACCTTATGATAATGCGGTTAATTCCAAATGAAATGGCATCAGAGAGAAGTTCGATCAACGCACTATACTCAGCGATATTTTTCGTCGATATACAGATACAAATCCCTTGAAAACTCACTAACTCGCCGTTCGGAGCGAAAATGGCCCACGCTGCAGAGGATAGATTCTGCGTACTATGACTAGCACCATCAGCATATCCAACAAATGGTTCCGAATATTCAGACATTTGTGATGAAATGTAAAGTGGATTACTAACGTCAAGAAAACTATAAAAACAAACTAAGATAGTGAATGAAAATCAACATCATATATATACAACATAGTACAAAAAATTACTACGCTCATGATTAAGCATAGTAATGTTTCAGATACAACCCATTTCTGGGTTGCGCCAACAGAATTCCATCATAATGAACTAACTCATAGGCACCCTTAGCAAGAAATATTTTGACAATAAAGGGGCCATGCCATAATGGCTCAAATTTTCCTGTACCTATTAAATCAGCTTCTTGATCATAAAGGAGGACCAAGTCGCCCTCTGAAAAAATGTGAGGCTAGACATTTTTGTCATTTTGCGCCTTTATACATCTCTTATGTGCTTCGTTATCCAATTAGGCTTCACGACGCATTTCATCAAGATAGATGAAGTTAAAAAGGTGTGCTTCTTCTTCTAAGGTGTCAGGTAATAAGTCGATTGAAAGTTCAATGATGGTATTTCACATTGGATTGGAAAAATAGCTTCCAGACCATACACCATTTGAAAGGGAGTAAATCTGGTTCCATTTCTCACTGAGGTTTGGTACACCCACAAGGCCAAGTACAGGATCAAATGTCAGTTTCTTTTATGAACTCCTATCATTCGTTGAAGCATACATTTAAGAATCTTGTTGATATCCTCAACTTTTCCATTTGATTGTGATAAGGAGTATAATTATCATGTGACAATCCTAACTTGGTAGTTAATTCAGTCATCATGTGGTTGCGAAAATGCTTCCCATGATCTGTAACTATAGCCTGCGGGACCCCAAACCATGCAATAACATGATTAAAGAAAAAAAATGCAGTTGTTTGTCCTATGTTGTTGAATGTAGGCATCGCTTCGGCCCATTTGGTAAAGTAATCGACCACGACAATAATATAACTATTCCCCCTGGTCGAACGAGGGTTATAGGTCATGAAGTCAATACCCCATTTCAAAAATGGTCCCACAGAGACAACAGGATGCATTTGCGTGCATTTTACCGATTTTACGATAAAAAATATAGCAAGCATGACAACTTCTGACCGCGAGGATGCAGTCTCGAAAAATTGTAGGCCAAAAGTAACCGGCGCAAAGTATCTTCTACGTGGTAGCGTATCCAAATAAATTTCCACCACAAGCCCCAGCATTACAATCATTTAAACCCTTTTCGTCCTCCTCATGAGTGAGGCACCTCCTTAAAATGGTATCGACACCATGACGATAAAGTGTATCGCCGACGATCAGATAATCTTTGGCTTCGTATCGAATACGTCATTGTTCAGAGCGAGAGGTATTAGGTCGAAAAGTTTGAGTTTGGAGATAAATGATGAAATATCCATACCAAGGATTAGATGATCCGATCAGAAATAGAGACTCGTCAGGAATTGATGGTTCCGACGTAGTTGCAGTACTATCAGAGGGAAGGTCACAGAGAAGCTCAGCCAAAACTAAAGACTTCTTTGACTTGGATTTGATGAATTCCAAATCTAATTCCTGCAAAATGACAATCCATTTTGAATATTTTTCCCCCAGCAATTGATGTGATAAGATATAAGTCATGAGGTTGCAATCTGAAATGATAGTGGTCTTTCGAAGCAGGATATAGTTGCGAAATATTTGGACAGATTGAACAGCTTCCAAGGAAATATTTTCTACGTATGAATACTTAACTTCCATATCATTGAGATTACCACTCAAATAATAGATCGGATGTTAAATTCCATCTTATACTTGGACCAAAACCATAGCAATGGTCGTTTCAGTCACGGCGATATATAGGAAATAATCATTTTGATAATTAAGGGGATACATTAATGACGCTCGGACAAGAGTATCCTTGACAACATAAAAATAAGCTTGCACAACTTGGTCCCAATAGAAGGGAACCCCCTTTTTCAAGAGTTGAGTAAATCCTTTAGCCATTTCGGCATAGTTTGGAATGAACCTTCTTAGGAAGTTAGCCTTTCCTTGAATTTTCTGTATCTGAAGTAAATTTGATGGTGCAGGCAAATCAAGAATGGCCTGAACCTTCAATGGGTCGATTCAAATTCCTTCTTTTGAGACTAAAAACCCAAGCAAATGACCAGAACCAACCCAAAACACACATTTATGTGGATTGAGGCATATTTTGTAGTGTAAGCAGCATAAGAAAATGGCTCTCAAATGCATCGGGTGATCAGTCTAATTTCGTGAATGTGTGGGTAAATAATCTAGATAAGGTTGAACAATGTGCTTGATGTCATTGAAAGCAAAGTCCGTTTATCTCTGAAACTTTTCCCCAATGTTCTTTAAACCAAACAGTAGTTTCCTATAAGCGAATTTTCCCCAGGGACAGATGAATGTTGTCTTATGTTGATCCTCTGGGTGGATATTTATTTGATTGTAGCTGGAAAATCCATCCATGAATGAAAATATTTCACATCCAGCACAATTGTCAATATTCTGGTCGATAAAGGGAGTAGGATAGTTGTCTTTTGGACAAGAAATGTTGACGTCCCGATAATCGACACACACTCTAATGGTCCCTTGTTTTTTCATGATAGGAACGATATTGGAAACCCACTCAGTTAGCAGAACAGGGTAAATGAAACCAGCACACAAAATATTTTCATCTTCTTCTTTGATGGTAGCGGCTTTCTTTGGATGAACAGGACGAAGTCGTTGATGCACCGATTTGACATCGAGATACATATTAATAGTGTGTTCAACAATACTAGTATCTATGTCTGGCATTTCCTCGTAAGACCAAGAAAATACATCACAGAATTCACGAAATAAAGAGCGATATGTTTCGCGTTTTGATGGAGAACAAGATACACCGACATGAATATTTTCTACAACGCCAGGTTTGGTCGAAATATCGATAGAAATGGTTTCTTCAATATTTGACAAATTTCGCTCAGAATCGATTGCATTAATAGGTAAAGAATTCGAAAAGAAATTTTGGATTAAAGGGTGATATAGTTCACTAAGATAATTTTATTCATAATCAGGAAGATGGGAACGATGATGATAATCTTCCCATGGTTCTCCTTCTGACATCATGGCTTCCAAAATATTCTCATCTGTCAAGAAAATTAAGGAAAATGGATTAAATGGAGTACCAAATTCTAAGGAACGATCATCCCAAACAACCGGCGACGCTAATTTAGGATTCTCTGCCCAAGCCTGATAGATTGATTATTATGCCAGCTCAATAGGGCTGGGCGGAAAAAACTCATCCAACGTAACAATTTCAGAATCACTGTACTCTACCTTAAGCCAGATGGAGTGGAAGAGATCATGTAGCAGGTCTCAATACTTGCAATTTCTGCCGACGTCGTGGGCGATGGTAATGCAAAGGTTCCCATGAGAGTGGAATCCTTTAAGAGTCCTACACCAATGTTCTGAAGTGCTAGTTGGGGTGCGAGAACGAATAGAACAATTCTAGTTACCTGCGAAGAGGAGGCAAAGAAGGATAGTTGATTAATGACTGTGATAGTACCTTTATATGGAAAGGAAATCATCCTAAAATATGTAGAAAAAATTGCAGTCATTGCATATACCCATGGCCTTCCAGGTAGAATATTATAGTCAAGTGGTCCGTTAACAACCTCGACATAAAAATTCATGTTTTCCCCCCTAGTTCAACATGCAGGTTATTAATAATACCACAAGGCTTATATGTACATCCATCAAAAGCCTTCAACGTCATTGATGATTTTGATAAGCGCGGCGAGCCAAGTGACTTCCAACAATTTAGAGACATAATACATGTAGATGCTCCCTCATCAATAATAGTACGATGAACAAGGTGATTGAGAACATTTACTTGTATGGAGAATTCCAATTCTGTTGGTAGTTGTGGCACATAGCCCGTATTATTAAAGATGACAAGATTAGAATCAGTCGGATAAATTCCACCAATAGCCGACAATAAAGCCTGTTTTTGGGAGGGACAATTTTGTAATACCTCAAGAGCAGACATAGTTGAAGGGGATTGAGACAAGTCTTCAACTATATTACAATTTTTAGCAGCTCTTGCTCGTGGATTATATGTTTATTTATGAATTACTCCCTTTGGTGGCTTGATTGTCAATTCAGGAATAGAAGTAGGTGGTACTGATTCTGTAGACAGATTCGTAGTTGAGGTATTAGGTTGATCAGTGGCCTGACTACCATAATATTTATTACGTGTTGACACCAAAATATTTTTTGAAGGTTTTGTGATGGATAACATAAGTACTTGGGAACTAGAAGTTGGATCCGTAGCAACCAAATTTGTGTTCAGATTCGAAAATGGATATGTCAACACATCTGATGCATTGGAAGTCTTAATGATATTTGAGACTTCAGCGTGGTGAGGAAAATCCCAAAAAAAGTGTTCCTCATTACATATTATGCATGGATAACAAGGTTTCCTAGGTCCAGATGATTTATCAAATGATCTTTCCTGTGGGTTAGAAGTTTGATTTTTCTTAGATTCCCCCTTTTTCTTACTTTTGGGTTGCTTGTCACGTTTTCCCTTGTCAAATGACATGGCATGAATTTCGGAAGAAGGTGCAGGATCAGATGCAGTAGTATGATGTGTGCTTGCAGTGAAAATCAAGCCGTCTTCGGCATGAGAGTCCTTTAATTAAGGAACATTAAAATTAGATCTTGATGCGTTAGGAATTTTTCATAGAGTGTGCCAGACATAGTATAAATCAAGTCTAAATATTGGGCACGAGCGATAACTTTCTCTTTTGTGACGACGCCACCCTTAGCCACATCCTCAGTTATATATGGTAACAGGGAATTAATGAACAACTTAGCAAGGAGCTGATCAGGAACAAATGTCTTAACCCTTCTACAACGGCAATGCCACTCATGAATATGATCAAATATGTGAGTAGCATCAGTCTATTTGAAATCGGTCAAGAGTTCCGTTCCAGTTTCAAATCGGATGGGTAACTGGAAGTGTGTCAAAAAGACAGTAGCTAGGGCAATGAAATTATCAAAAGAAGCTCTAGGAAACTCAATATACCATTTTGTAGCCAGACCTGTGAGCATACGCTGGAAAAGACGTAATCGAACAGAATCATCATTTAGGGAATTTGATGAACACCATAAATGATAAGTCATGACATGAGTCAACGGGTCTTCCCCAGGGTTTCCATTGAACTTAGGAATATCCGAGGGTAATTTGTGAGGTATCATCGGCCACCAAGGAGCATAGTTTATTGGATCATTGATTAATCGGTTTAAATCTAGAAATTCTAAAGTTGCAACAAAGGGCAACTGTCTATTAAGGTCAGGTTGAGCATAGCCAGGGTAAGATGGAATTGCTTGAGCAACAGGCCTTTGAGCACCAACATAAGGAATCTGTTGTTGGTAACCCAAATAGGGGTTGTTTTGAAAAGAAAACGCTTGAGGATTCTGTTGACCAAAACCTGGATATGATACTTGTTGAAATGAATTCTAAGGTATTTGTGCCTGAGGCTGCCAAGGGGTCTGTCCACCAATGTTATAACCCAAATTAGAATAATTTGGATTCGGTTGATAGGTATAACCAAGTTGTGGCTGTGACATCCCATAAAATGGTAGACCATCTTGTGAATAAATAATTTCGGATACATGTTGTTGTAAATTAACCGAAGGATTGGGAGTCTGTGGACCTAATATTTGAGGGTGTTGAGTTGAAGGACCCACTTGATAAGGTTTTTGTACAACATTTTGATTTTGTAACAGGGGTAATGATGTATTAACAAGTGGAAATGATGTGGGTGTAACAGGTTGAACTGGTTGAAACGAGTGTATAATCATTTTTGGTTGGATAGGCAAAGTGGGTTGCCATTGACAAACATTCATTTCAACATTAGGTTGACCAAAAAGTGATGGAGTACTGTCATAGTGGGTGACTAGAGGTTGCCCCCCAGAATGAAGAGGATAATAAGATGGAAAATATTGCTCTCCAAATGCTGGGAGTCCAGTTAATATGATACTTGAAGGAATAGACCCAGAAGGACCAGCTTGATATTTCCCTGATGATGTGTATAAAGAATCAAGTCATTTAGTACTCACTATAAGTTTACCAGTTATAATACTAGATGATGACATTGGTAAAGTCCATGGATTTGAAGATGCACCAAAGAAAATTCCAGATAAAGATTTATAACCTGATTTGACCATAAATCCACCATGAAAATATGACTCTGGTGAAGTTTTAAACATCGACAGGGTAGCGAGGGCATGTGCTAACGTAATTGGAACAGATGGCCCAACCGAAGATGTTGGTTTAGGCATGGTTACTTGACCAAATGTATACCCTTTTGGATCAACGGGAATTTGAATAGGAACAGGATCAACAAAAGCAGATGGTGATGATTGATGAAAAGACTCATATAAGTAAAGGTTCTCCCCAAAATGGGTTGGAGTTAAAGGTGTCTCATCTTGCAGGATTTCTTCAATCGAAATTAAACAAGGTGGAAGTATTTCACCGTCAGGCCCAAAGTATATTTCAGGTGGTTGACTGTGTGATATGGGAGACTCAATGGCTACAGAAATTTGTGGGATGACCAAGGCAGGAACAAATTTCGATTGTTCGACTTCAGGATTCAGATGTTCTAGAAAATAGGAGACAAGATCTGGATAAACTTTTGGTTGAACAACGTTGGGTCCAGTAGGTATGGTCTCACTGATTGGATGGATCGTGACCACGGGTAGCTGTGAGGACTCCGTTTCGACAACAGTAGACAAACCAGGATGTGTAGAAACAACTTGAGCTAACTCTGGTATATGGGAAGATGATTTTTCACCAGAGGTATGAATAGTACTTGATTCGGTAGAATGTTGTCACCTTCACCGACCAAGAGTAACTTCTGGTGGTAAAGGTGGTTTTAATGATAATATACATGAACGACGGGGGAAAGGATTTTGTTCTTCAATGATTAATGATTTATTTTAACCAAAAACAAATAAACAAAATAAAAGGGTGTTACTGGGCAAAAAGGTTTACCAAGAAACTGTGAACTACAGAATACCTCCTGGCGAACCAAGAAGTACGAGCAGGCAATCTCCCCGTTTGCGGTGTTCGGTGTATCACAATTTACAAGGCGGTCGACTCGGTTCACTCTGGATGGATAGCAACCTAAAGTTGTCCTCCCAAATATACCTGAATTTACGTGGAGGCCCAAGTCCGTATTACCGCTGTCTAATGCGAAACTACACAGTGAGAGCACCCCTTTATAATTTTCGTACTGTAACACTGCCCGATATACCTGAAAGTACGTGGACGAGCTACGATATACTTATGTACGTGGAGTGAGGTATCACACTCGGAATGTATCGCAAACAAGTTAATGACAACTTCTATGTTTTACGACACTGGAACACGTCTCTAGCCTAGACATTCTAAATGTTATCGTTATGGTTCCAATGCTTTGTTAGGTAAATTGAGATAAATTTTAAGTTGATCTTGTTTATCAGTTTTCCTTTCAAGGTTCACTGCGATCATGTATTTTTAAATTCCTAAAATTCAAACTAAAATGATAAGAAATCTTTCACTTTTAGTTTTTTCAATGAAAATCCTAGCTACGAGAGGGAAAGAGCAATAAATTTGAGAGAAAACAAAACAAAAAACACAAACTAAATGTAGCTTTCCTAAATCATTCCTTTTGAAAAACACACAATCCACTACATGCAAATGCAGGTTTTTCTTTTCAGTTCCTTTAATGTTATGAATGTAGAAAAGAAACTAAGTGCACCAAATCAATAAAAACAAATTCCTTTTACTTTTGAGAAATGAAGAATCTAAACAACAATTTCTCTTTTGAAGGAAAAATGAGGAATTTAACAAAAATTTCTCCTATCAGGAAACAAAGAATTTACGACAATTTCCTTTTTCAAAAGCAAATGGATCTAATGCAGCAATGAAAATACTTTGAAATTAATTCGTCAATGATAAAGAAAAACGCTTTAAATAAACATTGAACGAACTTTTCTTTCAAAGGAGGAAGAGTTAGATAAGGTCACTGGTCAATCTAAGGTATCAGGCTCTTTAAAACACAGCAAACAACAAACTGAAAACAAATTGCAATGACAAATTCAATGGAATTTGGATGGTTTCACGAGGCAATGCAGTCTCTAAGGAGAGATAGTGTGTTGCAACGCAGGTCTGAAAGAGAGACAGTGTTATGCAAAGTGTTAGCTCCCTGTAATCAGCAAGATTGGCAAAGTCCAACAGCAGGGAGAACATTGTTTCAACCACTTTGGGATTCTAGGATCTAGCCCTCCTGAATCCGGAGAGGGATCACTCCAATAAGTGCAAATATGGATTTATCTTTAAGGTTTTGGGTATTGATATTAGGCTAGTTATTAAGTTCGAGGATTTTTTTTTGTTTTGGATGATTGAGCATGATTATTTTTTGAGTGGAAATTTCTAGATGGAAATAGTTTCAAAGGTGAGAAGTTGCAAGTAAATAGAACAAGCTTTGGCCAAAAAGATGGATGCAATGCTGGTTTTAGTCCATTGGGCTATGGAGTCATAATAGGATTTAATTGAAACAACCAGGAGCAAGAGTGGTCCATGGGGCAAGTCATCTATGTCTAAGGATCTCTTTAAAGTTGATTTTATGGAATGAAATGATACAAAAAGAAGGGGAATTTAAACAAATGAAGAACAAAGAGCAGCCCAAGATCTGGTAAGTACTTTGAAACTAGCCAGCTTTTGACATGCACTTAAGAAAGACACAAAAGAAATCCAAGATCTGGTAAGTACTTCAAAACTAGTCAGCTTTTGATACACTTTCAATAGAAAAATATTTAAAACACAAGGGAAACACAAATGATAACAAAGAATGGTCTAAGATCTGGTAAGTACTTTGAAACTAGCCAGCTTTTAACACACTCTTAGGGAAACTTTCAGATAGTCTTTGGGGATATAACTAGGACAGGGCTCACCATAACTTCCTTAGTTCCTCTCTACTTAACATAAACTAAAAATAACATTTAAGAACAATATTTAGCTAAGACAGTAGGACGAGGGAACGCTAGCATTCCTAACTGCTTGAACTGAATTAAATCATTCCTAAATAACATAATTTGGAAGAAAACATTTAGATAAATATTATCAGTCAGAGAAGGGTACTGATATACATTAAATCCTAACTCTATGCTTTCTATTCTTTATAAGAGAAGATGAACAAAGTGAAAACAGAAATAAAATAACAATTTATAATAAGAAAAACATCACGGTTGACATAGACCAGGATCCCATAAATCAGCTTGTATTGATTCTTCAAACCAGTTACAGCTTTAAGTCCAGTGTTTCAAGTTAGCAATCATCTTCACTTCTCAGCCTAACTATTCTACCACAAGCAGAGCTTCAAGAGCCTTTGAACACTATTTACAACCAGAAGTTTCAAGCTCAAGTATATTTCAAAGTTCGGCAACCAACATTTTCTCATCTTCTACAGAAGTATTTATAGAAGGAATGAGGAGGTGAGATCTGATAAAAGATCTCCTGGGTAAATTAATACAGACTTAATACTTTTCAGCCTTTGAGGGGCTCGAGGGAGAAGTTTACAAATGTTTGTCTGTATTAATTGTTTTACATTTAAGATTTAAGCTCGGTGGGAGCTTTTGTTGACTTTACGGCTCTGTTTCAGGATATAATTAACTCTGATGATATTTTTTGCGTTAAGTTCCTTTAGAAGAATTAACTATTTGGCTGCGTTGAGGCAAATATATTTTCTCTGATCAATAACTTCGGCCTCTGTTGAATGCTTTGAGGCAACATGTGGCACTGGGTAGCTGAGAGGAGTCAATTTGCCTCTGTTGTGACGGTGGAGGCCTTTCTGTCTTATGAATGTTTGATTTGTCTTTAATTATGTTTTAATTTAATGGATTAGGCTTTTTATAATCAATCTTAGCTGTAATCAATTGAACTATGGAATTCATCTTCAATATTCAGTTCTGTTGTGTTTTGTTCTTTAACACTGATACTCTTTAAATTTGATTAAATCACACTGTATCTTGTTGATGTATAGGGCCGCACAGGGCTCATATGGCATCAATGCCCATGAAGCATTGATGAAACATGGAGGCGAACCCTGTGAATGGCTTCTCTTTTATGAATCAAAGGCACGGGAATCGTCATCCCCGGCCTTTAGCTTTTCTTCAATATAATGGAAAAACCATTAAACACCTGCAAAATTCAAAACTAATTAAGAAATCCTACATTATTAGGTTTAACTACTTCGGAAGTTGTGGGGATGAGCGTGGTCGTTGGATGGAAACATCCAACAGTGGGGATCTAATGTGGAGATCGAATGGAGACTGTTCTGAAAGAACGATGGTGTCAATCAAGTTAGAGTCATTGATTGCGCAAAGATCAACGGTCAGGATTGGTTGTGATTTAACAGTGTGAAGGAGTCACATTGTTTGGAAAATAGAAGAAATGCGAAGAGATGGGATTAAATCTGGGCCATTGGATGTAGAAGATCAACGGCCAAGATTGAATCTGGGTCTAAAATGAAATAATATACAGGCGAAGAAAGGATGAAGAAAGACCGTTGATCTGTAGAGATCAATGGCTGTGATTGGCCAAGAAACATTATGAGTTGGGCTGCATGTTTTTAACCAAAGTTGGGAAATGTGATCTGGACCATCCGATCTGGACACGTGGACGGTCTAGATGCAATCAGAGGCATGTGATCGGTGGGGGAAAAACTTGTATGGCGCCGATGCGATTGAGCGTTGGTCGTCGATCTGAGGATCAGATCGACGGTGGGGAGTGAAACGGAGGGGTTTGAAGGTGGAGGATAGGCTAATGATCGGAGCGAATGAGGGTCATCGGATATGGGATATAGCAGATAGATCCAACGGCGGAGGATCCATCGGGGAATGCCAATCAGGGAGAGGAAATAACATAAGCGAAATGCGCCGTTTGAAAATTGCTGATGCGATGTTGCGCTGATCGTTGATTGGCCTTAGATCAATGGTCGAGATGTCTTTAAACAATGAACCAGCGGAAACCCTTTATAACACATGAAAACCAAAAAATAAATAAAAACAATGGTTTTGGTTGCTCGGAGTGGGATATGTATATATGAAATGGTCTGGCGCCCGACTGCGGGGCCCGTGGTTTATATGAAAGATAACAGGCCTGGGGCTTATATATAAAAGGGCTTAATCACATTAGAGGCTTTCACATAAGAAAATGACTTGTGCGCTCTGATTTTTCCGATGCAATAAGCACTTAAATGGTTCAGTGCTTGGTTCAAGCACCAAGGCATATAGTGGGGAAGTGGTTATGACTTAGCCCAAAGGGGCTTAAACCCTTAGTACAAAAAAGTGTATTTTTATGATTTTTTCAGAGTTTTCTGATGGATTTGGGGGTTTTGGCAAAGTTAAAAAAGGAGTTTTAAACTCTGTAAGGTGGATTTTATGAAGGGGGAAATGGAAAAAAGGAAAAATAGATGAATTTCGTGGGAAACAAAAGGGGTAAAATGAAGGTTAGTTTTGAAGTGTAGGGAGGGAAAAAATGGATTTTGCAGTAGTATTTTCTCTTATGGAATCAACAGAATTTCTGAGTTCTAAAGGGAAACAGCAGTGAAGATTGAACCAAGGGCATGATGTCTTCATGAGTCTTCAAGAGATAACACTTTTAGCAATAAAACTTGTTTCTTGAAGGCTCCAAAAATGTTTTAGCCACCATTTGATATGACAAATTTTATTGGTGGCTAACACAAAGCATTGTGTCCTGTCCAACAGTGCATTGGGTGTAGTGTATAAGGAAAAATACAATTGTTTAACACACTTCTAATGCAAATTTGGATTTCAAAAAGCCTAATATTTTTGATTAAATGCTACTGGGTAAATAAACAAAGAAAATCATAGGCAAATACACTAAGGATGAAGGGTAAACTCCATAGTGGAGTCACCAATTTTTTATGCGGAATTATGGATTATGGATAAAAAAATTTCCCTAGATGTAGTGCTCTTCTAGAACAACAGGTTAAAGACTTTGCAACTACTTTTCCTAACTATAAATAAACACACAGAACAGATCAAAGAACTTACTTGGAGTCCAAGCACTTCCTATTCTCCTTCTGTCGCTCTTGTTGTAGCTTCAAATCTGAGCTAAGTCGCCAAAATATTCTCTGCAAAGATGAACACTAAATAGAAAAATATAGCAGTAATACAGAGGTCTATTAAAGTTATTCAGTTAAATCAATAAAACATGAACCATATGCCTCAAATAAGAATTCATAATATGAAATACATAAGCTTATACAAATACATATATGGGAAAGTAAGCAGCAATATTTATTAATGGATAGAAGGGGAGGTTATAACCCAGTGATTGATTTAGTGTCACCATCTCCAGCAGCATCCCAGCCTCATCACAATGCACATCTCTCCAGCAGCATGTCACTCAAATCAATTCCTCAATTGAAATTCCACCAGCATTTCTCTACTCAAATTCTTCCTTTTCAAACACTATGATCTATGCTCAGTTTATAGAGGAGTTGAAGGCAGTTTTACAATCAATTAATTTCTAATAATAGGCAAGACATGTTCCCAGTCTCAGAGGTATCAAATGGACACATGGATTCGAAGTTTGAAACATGTGAACCCTTCTAGAAGGCACTGGCCAAGTGGAGATTCTGGAACAATGATAATTTCGCTCCCAATGTGACCAACACACCCTTGAATATCATGAAGTGCTTTGTAGAGCACCCTTGAGTGGGGTTACTTGCATATGCAATGCACTTAGTCCCTTTAGAGGCAGCGTTGGTGAGCTCTCATATGATATATTATAAACTTCAAATCTTGGAAACCTTTGCAGATGAAAGTCGTGGATGATTTATCTTGTTCTTTGTCTTAGGGCATATAACAACTGAAATGATAGGGGATGATAGACCCTATTCATTGGTCCTATAGATGATGTCCAGTTAACCAGGTCATTGGGAATGGTGCCCAAATTGACCTATAACACTCGAGGTTGGAGGAAAACTCAAAATTTAAATGTTTCAAAAGAATGGCATTAGAGATGGACTAACTATACTACAGCCTTAAATAGTTCTCATGTGATAATATCGGGCAGTTCGGATGAGTTACAATGGATACATTCGGTGTCAGGGGAATATCAACCTAAGGAGGGCTACCTTTTTATCATTGCAGGCAATGAACTAGAGGACTTGGCATGGTGGTGGAAGTCGGTTTAGAGATTAAAATGCCCAGCAAAATCCAAAATTTTTATCTAGAGTTTGATAGAAAATCAAATTCCCTCTGGAGAAAACCTGAAGAAAAGAAAATTTGTTGGACCTAGTTGGTGCCCGTTATATAGAGATGTAGAGGAATCGATAGACCATATTTTTGTTTTCTACCCTTTTGTTATTCAAATTTGGAATGAGGTATGCAACAATCTTTCATTATCTTGGCTATGGAAAGGGGCCTCTTTTATGGATGCCTAGAAAAGTTGGTGGAATACAGTGACTCCTACTAAACTAAGGAATCTTCCCCCATTGATTAGTTGGGGAATATGGCTTTGTAGGAACCATAAAATTTTTATGGAAAAATACACTTAGCAGGGACATATTGTTGCACCGGTACTCGCAATATATGAACTCATACCTAATGATGCTAAAAAGACCAAAGTTCATCATATAACTGAAGAAAGGATTGATCATTATCACCCTTGGGCCTACTTTGATGCCTCTTCTTAGGATGGTAGATGTGGTGGAGGGGTTATTTTTCACATTAATGATCATCATTATTTTCATCTCAAAGTTGGTTTAGGTCGAGGGACAAATAATTATGTAGAAATTATGAGTCTCAAACTCCTTTTGTTTTTCGTTGTTGAGAAGGGATGCCAACAAATTTGGATTTTTGGTGATTCTCGCATTGTGGTTAATTGGTTTAATGAATCTTCTCAATGTCACATGCACACAATCAGTCCTTTCTTGTTAGATGTTTTGATGATTGAACAAAAATTTTACTATATTACGTATCACCATATCTATAGGGAAAGAAAAATGGTTGTTGATGGACTTTCCAAGGAGGGCATGCAGCAATTTTGGGGGACATGGAAAATCTCGAAACAAAGGGGATGTGATCACTTTGAGTATTATAATAGGCCTTTTATATATATGCATCATATGGCATCTGATTATAGATTGGACTAATCACTTTTTTGTTTCACTAGATATGGCTAGTATTTTTTGTACACTTTATAGTTTTATGTATGGAATGCAAATATGCAGACTGATCAAGCGACCTCCTACAGTCATATACATGACACTATTTCTTGATATATTTAATATGATATTATGCATATTTTTTCGGTCTTATTGCTCATAAGTTTGTAAATACCTTTAGCAGACTTTTTTTTAATGAAAAATTAAGCATGTTCCATTCATTATAATGAAAATTACAATTTTTCTTTTTCGAAATTTTAAAAATAAAATAAAACAAAACTTTATCTCGCTTAAGTAACTTTGCCCAAAAAAAAAAAAAAAAAAAAAAATTATTTGATCACATTATTAACTCACTTATTTTTATTAGGTCACATTATCAACTCACTTATCGAAGTAAATTATTGAATCATATTTCATTATGCAATTAAGTATTAACTCACTTATTGAAGTAAATTATTGAGTCATATTTCATTATGCAATTAAGTATTAACTCACTTATTGAAGTAAATTATTGAGTCATATTTCATTATGCAATTAAGTATAGTTAAAAATATTAATGTTGTATTTTGTCTATGTTTGTCCATGGGGAAGATGGCTTTGTCTCCATTGTTTAGGTATTTGATATTTCAATTAAAATACTTTAGAAAAAAAATGTCATTTAATATTTCAATTAAAATATTTTAGAGAAAAATGTCAAAAATTATATCGCTTTTTAAGTCAATGTGGCAAAAAAATTCATACAAGAATATGAGAAAGCATTATAAATGCACATTCGAATAATTTAACTTGCAAAATTGAAAACTTGCGAGACCCTTCATTTTATGTGTGGCTTTCTTTATTTGATAATCTAAAAATAATCGTCACTTCTAGCTTCATTTCCTTGAGAATGGAGGTGAGATTATTTCTTCCCTACTTAATTGGGTGATCACGTGATGTTGTGGCGTTGAAAATGAATTATTACTCATATTTCATCATATTTTTTTATCCAAGACACAAGTATGAACCCATTAAGTTATAAATCAAATCTTCTAACCATTTTTTCAACATGCAACTTGTCATCTTTATTTCTTATATGCAATATCTTTATTTATTATTTGAATATATATTAAATTTTAAAAAATTGTCATCCAACTTTATAAATTTAGAGGTTGCATACAAATAAATTTAAACTTATATTTAATTATAGGTTTTGAATGAATGCTTCATAGACATTAATATTATTTGATTAATAAGATTTTTATTCAATAATCTTTACTTTGTTGATATATTTTGTTATAATATTTGAAAGCAATGTTGATATATTTAGTGATAATATTTTTAAGTAATTAATATTTTAATGAAACAATTTATAATTGTTGTATGTGATTTCAATGCGGGGTTGTAGTTTTTAATGGAGGATTATTGTTTTGACAATTTGAAGATTATCTTTTAACTAAGGAAATTTGGTCTAACATCTGTTATGCAAACTTTCAATTATATCAAAATATGTAACTATTATGATAAAACTTAGAGACACAAATATAGCTCAACATTAAATATTCTTAGATTGGTTTATAAAGCAAGTCACTAACACTTTTCTTCAAATTCTTTTATTCGACATTGGTGTTCAAATCAAAGACTAACAAAAAGAAAGGTTTATCCCTCATGATGATGATTGGTATAAAATCCTTGTCAATATTCTCATTCACTTAAAAATCACAATGATTAAATTTGATGACCTAGCATTATACCCAAAAAAATATAAGAAATTCTTTAATGACAACTAATAATAACATTGAATCATCCTAGTGAGACAAAAGTGATGTCATATAAGATCAAGATCAAAATCATAAAATCATTATTTAAAGTTGAAGATTTTATATTGCCAATGCTAAGAATTGAGCAATATACTCTTTGAACCAATAATATTGTTTCTAGTTCACTTATCTACATTTATGTTTACAATTGTCGGCCTTTCCAAATTTTAATATCTTGTTTGGTAAAATGGTTTATGGTTATGCAACGAATATTTCCCCTATCTCCAACATTTCCCCTTGCATGATTTCAAAGACTATTTACTATGCAAATGCTTATAAAATAAAAATAAAAAAAACTTGAAAATTCGTCAACAAAATTTCAATTTTATCAATGAGTTGTGAAATTCTACAATCACAATTTACCAATCCCTAAAATCATTTTTAAATTTAACATTTCAACTATTCACCTTATAATGTTGTACTTTTTTTATAATCGGGATCAATTGCTAGTTTTTTATGCCCCAAGGGGGTGTCTAAAGAGAGTCCTCTAATGAATCCCATTTTTTGAAGTAGTAAGAAGTATATATAGAAGTTATAGTTTATTAACAATATTTAAAAGGAGATAGGTTATGTTGTATAAGAAAAATAAATCTTGATACGTTTATAGTTACGAACAACTCTTTATAAATAAGACCTATGTCACAAGGTTCAATAAACTTCAACATTCAGGTTTGAAATTTGGTGAACCTAAAAAAAATTGAGATTCGGTAAACCTCATGGTCATTGATTAAGTCCATAACTCAAGCTCATGACCTCACATCACAACTCATGCTTGTAATCTATCCTTGCAGTTTACATGTCCATCATAGTATTTTGTATGTTTGTTGAAACTGATTTCTTACTATTTCTTACTATTTTATACTATATTTATTTTAAAGTGTGTGTGTGTGTGTATGTGCATGTATATAGATATATATATATATATATATATATATATATATATATATAGAGAGAGAGAGAGAGAGAGAAAATGTACATAGACAAACCTAATGGTGAACCTCATATAAACCTCATCAATAAATTCAAACTTGAACTAAACCAAAACATTTTGAACTCGAACTCGAACCTAAATCGTGTGACTTAGATTGAGGTTAACCTTATTAACAACATAGGTAATGATGAGCCCCAATATCACAGTTAAGACTCACAAGGCTACCAACTTTAATTATCAAGGGTTCATACAAACTTAAGAAGTGACAGTGTTGTATGCATGGTAGGTCAAGTTCTACTCAAGAAATGGACTAGATCAAGGCATACAAATACCACTCTTTTAGCTAGCTCAAGGAAGGGAATGGCATGAAAAAATAAAGTTCTACTCTAACTGCGGGGATGAGAAACAATTGCTCTACTTGCAGAAATGGAAAATTTCCTTCATCAAATGTAAAGTTTTAACCCAAGTTGCAAGAATGTAGAGGCTATGCTAATTGCAGGAATGAAAATTAATTGTCTATTTGCAGAATGTGAACCTTGTGCTACTTGCAACAATGTGAATCATTATTCTAATTGCAGAATGTGAAAAGTTGCTTTGAAAAGAAATTAATCCTATGCAAGAACAACACTTTGTAATTGAAATCCTAAGAGCATGAATTCAAGAAATAGGCTTAATCTACTTTGCATGGGAAAACCACCCTCTTAAGCACTGTGCTCAAAGGGACTTGGCTAGAGTAACATAACACATATGCATTTCATTATAAAATCATCATTATCATTCAATTTAGAAATTTGTCTCCTAATCATAATTGCATAATTGTGTTTGCGGTGAGACAAAGAAAGGTTCAAAGTGGCCTTGGGTCTTCCTCAATCATGGATTCAAAGCCTAGGGGTAATTATTCAAGACTAAGAGACAAAAACCAAGCTTTCAGAGAAACTATGGTCAAGTTTAGAGACTGCTACAAGATGTTACAGAATTGCTACAGGATTTCCGTATTTTGCTACAAGATTGATTCCATGAGCATCTTGATGGAGAAAAAGGTGCTTTGGAGGTAGGAAAGGGTCAGTAAATGATGCCAGGCTTCTGTTATAAAATAGATCCTAGCATATAATACAAACTTCTTCAACCTTTTCCCAAAGCTTAACTTTTCATTAAATAATTTCAGCTCAAAATATACATAAAGGAAAGAGAGCCATACAAAAAAAAACACTGACATATATTAACACAAGAAATTCCAGATTCAAACTATTTGGCTGAATATTACAATGGATGGATTTTTAGCTCTCGGCCCCTTTACACAAGCTCTCAAACCATATTTCTCTCTCTCTCTGTATTCCTCATTGTCTTCCATCCTCACACACTCCTCATATTTATACATAATAATGAATTTATTCTAATCCATAATTTCCTCCACACAAATCTCAACAAAAATCTAAAATAGATTTATCCCTTTTTTGGACTCAACTAAGTCCTATTTAAGGAATTCCTAATCCCTAAATTATCTATCTAACTCACTCCACTCATATCCTAAATTAATTTAAGAGAATATTTACAATAAATATTGCATTCATATTTTTCTCTCAATTTATTAAAATTGAGCAAAATAATTTATATAAAATAATTAAAAAACCTCACCCCCTAAATCACACAAATGAATAATGAAAATTAATCTTGATGCTCCTGCATCAGACTCCCAAGGTTGAAAATAATCATGATCTCCTGATCATGTATTTCAGATCTTTTTTTTCCTGGATCCCATACCTTGTTCTGCAATTTTCCATTTGTTGCTGCTTTTGTTTGTTGTTTTTCTCCAGGTCTCCACACTTTATGTTGCATTGCCCCACTGGCTATGCTTTCACAGTATTCCATTGTCTTCCTCTTGCTGCTTCTTCTTTGTTTTATTTTTTTTGTCTTCTTTTGGGATACTTTCATCATTATCCTCCTTATCAGTTCAATTTCTCTGTCCAATAGATATTTTGTTTGTTGTTTACTTTCACCCCTTGATTGCTGAACTTTCATACTTACTGCCGCCGTTTCATCCTTGCCCTCTTGTTTACTGTTGTCTTGCACCTTCATATTCTTCATTTCCCAATATTTAAATTGATATTCCTCTTCATTCCTTGAATCCTGATTCTTCAGCATAGTTTCCAGCAATCTAATCTCTTGGTTCCATGGATTACATATTTCCACAGAAATTTCTTCATTTTATGTTACTTGACTATTCACTTGTGTCAAATTTTCTCCAGCATTTTTAATAAAACCTGTACTCACAAAACAATTAGTAAAATAAAAAACATAAGGCCTTAGTGCCTCTTTCTCCTCTGGCAACATTTCAGTATGCTGCTCTAAAATTTCCTCTTCCATCAGCACATCAGTATGTTGATTTAAATTCTCTATGACACTGTCAGGTAGTCCCTCCTCTATATCATTTGTTTCAAGAATGTCTCCCTGTTATATTTCACAATAATGAACTTCTTTTTTTGTTGAATCATTCCTACATCCTTATCCTTTGTTTCCTGATTATTATTCAGGACAATTTCTTTGTCTTTTTCTTTCTGCAACTCACCATGAGTATAGATCCTCTGCTTTTCCAACTCTCTTCTTTGAAGATCTAACTTTCTATATAACTCAACAATCTCAAGTGGGGTAGAACTTGGAAACATTACACATATTTCCATACCTTCACTTATTGTTGACCAATCATCAAATGGCCCTTCTTTCTTTTCTTCAATACTCTGTTGTTTATTCCCATGAGACCCCTCTGTCTCCTTTTGTTTCTGAGATCTTGCTATCTCAGAATTATTCTGAACATATTTTAGATTCAACTTATTCTCCTTAGAAAACTTCAAAGTTTGTTCAACATCCTGTAATGTACCTACAATCACACACAAATCATTAGTTTAAAAACATAAGACCTTGTGGTCTCACTTGATGCTTCAGTTATCATATCTCCTTGTTGCTCTGAATCCTTCATTTGATTCAGTTCTTCTCTAGATTTCTCTTCTATCACATCATTACTTTCAGAAATAAATGGACCATATTCTGGCTCACATATCAAACCTTCCTTTATATACTCATTTAAACTGAGTAACTCTTCCTTCAATTGAGCATTCACTCTATGCTCCCACTTTACTTGCAATCTATGCCATTTGACTTTCCTTCTCATACTCCATCCATATCTCTGGTCTGCTTTACTTCTCTGGAACATTTACATTAATAACTCAAGATGGAATTTTATCTTAGCTTTCTCCTGCTCATAATCTTCATCAGTCAACTATTCACATATGCCATTTACCTTGGCATTTTCCTTCTTCTTCCTTTTGCAATGGTCTTCATCCGATCTTCTGAAATGACTATCAACAGTCATATTCTCCTCCTTTGTGAACTTCATCTGTTCACTTTTGGATTTCATTCGAATCCCATTTTCAACAAGCCTCCCTACTTGCCATTCAACAATGCAATCTTTCTTCCTGCGCTTGACCTCTTGCGGTTCTCTGTCTTGGAATCATTTCCGGGCAATTCTCTTGCTTCTCTTTACTGCAAAATAACACTTTAGTAATTCTTGTGTTATAATGACCAACTCTTTGGGTGTTGGGCTCTGCCAACCATGCACCCAATTACATTCCAACCTTTGACTTGATTCAATACTCTTTGACCCAGACTTTACATCAACTTTTCATCTTGGATGAAAAATACGCCCTCTTGTACAATTTCTCAATTTTAACTCAAGCTATCCAAATTTTCATTTGACCCTAACATCTGTTTAACTTCAAAGCTTGAACCAATAATTACAATAGTGGATACTTTGACATAATTCAAATTATACAATCTACCAACAACATCCACCCTTAATACATTTTTATGATGTAAAATCTTCACTCTTTCTCATACTCCATTCTTAAGAAAATATCACAAGTCACCAATTACATCATCTCCCATTATCATTTACTCACATAATATTTTAGCCTTTAGATTGAAATGCAATTCACTTTTCCCCAAGATTTATTTTAAAATAAAATAAATCATTTAATTTTCACATTAAAATACCTTTTCGAAATGATGTATCATACCTTATGCTCACTTTAAGGTTATTTAATAAACCTTTCCCTTGCATTTGCAATTCTCTGTATTTCACTCTTCTGTGTCGTCTTTGTCACAGTGAATACTCGCATGCCCTTCATTAACTTGCACATCATCTTAACGCAAAAAAATTCCCTGTACTTCCATGCACTATACAACTGCACATTATAAATTATACATCAATTCACATCTCTTCACCTGTGTATAGAGAACAAGCTATTCATATTTCAACCTCTTTGACAAATAATGTACAACTCGTACATTGTGCCCATCCTGAATAACACCTCCTTAGATGCCGCCACATGATGGTAAAATAAATATTCTACAACATCAAACAAATGTGTTTTCAACCTTAAACACAAATCAAAAGACTTCTCCCATTCCAACCACAAGCTTTGGTCCAAAATGACTTAGCCAAAACTGTGAAGAATCCACACTATGCGTAATAAATCCTCTCATATAAAAATGCATGCTTCTCTTTATATCACCTAGGATAGCGCATTCTCCTTTTCCATTCATTTTCCATTCATTTATACCTTCGCATTTGCAACATTTTTACTCTTTCATAATATTTACAAAATATCAACTTCTCGAATATGCAAGGAAATGTAATCATCCAAATTTTAAAGTACATTTACTCAATGAATATTGATTCATTCAATGAGAACTTACCTTGAATCTTCTTGTGGTTTAAATGATCCAACCCTTATCCCTCGTATTTTTGGCAGAATTATAGCTCAATTATATGATGGCATTCAGCATTTATAAGAATAGTATTTCATATTTCTTTTCGTGAGGAACAATGCAAATTACCAGATAATTATGATATGACCACTGGTGTTGGTGACATAAAATTCAATACGAACATATTGCCAATAAAAATAATACCAAGAAATTTCTTTGCACTAGAGCAATACTTGACATTAAATAATATATTCAAGATTTTATAGACTTTGTCTCCGGCAGACTTCCAGCTATCCAACTCCAAGCTCCACTTTGAATGTGCAAGGTCAATTTTCTAATTATTTCTGTCAGCAAATAAAACTTTTCCCAGTAACTTTGTAACACAAATCCTTCCCAGCAAAAAATGTTTGTAAACCTTCAAGGTACACATCATCTAATAATATCTTTAGAAGCCACGATTCGCCAACTTCATGCAAATGTCATTCACGTAAATTCCATACTCCATGTCAAGTGTTGATAAAAAAAATCCATTAAAGAAATTGTTATTGTTTGGAAGAAAACGCTACATTTTGTTTTTTGAAGCTGCTGCAAATATAAATCATCACACAGAAACCAAAGTAGTTGCACCCAAGTCATACGATTTCAAACTGGATGTATCTTGTATGTTAACACAGATTTCAAACGTTGCTGAGTTGCCTTCTTGTTTGAGCCCACTCTAATAATGTTATATTCTTTAAGAGGCCTCCTAGCTTGAAATAAATTTTCATGGTGAGATGACTTTTTGGCTGCTCATTCCTTCTGGTTGTTGGGCTTTGTGTTTCATATTCTTCACTAAATCATGTCCTTAACGCAGATCAAAATAAATTTAAGAACCATGTTGTTTTTATCAGCATGAAACCTCCTGCCCTCTTTGGATTTTCTCGCAAACCTATCCACCTCTATCCATCTCTACAAGAGGAGATATCAGTCCACCCCTAACTCATTAAACCTACAATCCCTTCATCCCTAGGTATGGTCGAGATCCCCATAAAAACTAATACATAGACTCAGATCTAAACTTCGGCAAGGGAAATCCTCTAGTGTTTTTCGAAGGGTTTGACGACAACTCTCATAATCATTAGGTCTTTCCTTTGTATCAGATCTGAAGAAATCTGAGGAGAGATATTTTAATTTAATCTATTACTAGGTTGCTGGAGTGAATATTTTCAAAACCCCACCAAAACACCATTGCCTTATTCATGCCACAATCTGCATAAAGAAAAATATCACGCCCACAAATAATCCCCGTAGCTCTTTAGTCCGCCAAATCAGATCTACGTCTTCTGCTAAACATGCAACACGCATATCCAAGCTACATTATTACTTCCCCTCCATCCATATAGTGTGTCCATAACAGCTTCTATGCCATTTCTAGTACCGTGTTAGACAGCAGATACCGCTCGTGAAAAGGGAAAGTATTAAAAAAGAAATTCCATCAAACATCACATCACATATATGTTTCTCTGGTATATCTCCTCACAAAATTCCACAATTGTAACCTACACTCAGAACCCTTCACCATTCTGTCGAAGTTGTGACAATACAAATCCGTCGTCTTCGACTGTGTTGGTAATCTCTACAGCACTCCCCTGCGTCCACACCATGCTTGACTGGGATGCACTCCACTACATTAAAGTAATCATGGAAATGCATGGCAGCTGCCACCATTCATATAGTTTAAAAAAAAATCAAAACAACCATTTGCAACTGCGTTAGCAATCTAATTCACGCTCACAACAAGCAATCAAAACAAAAAAGCCTCAACGTAGGAGAGACTCATCCCCAAACTCATCTCCTTAGGCTCTGATACCAAATAATGCCAGGCTTCTACTATAAAACAAATCCTAGCATATAATACAGACTTCTTCAACCTTTTCCCAAAACTTAACTCTTCATTAAACAATTTCAACTCAAAATATACATAAAGGAAAGAGAGCCATACAAAAAATAACACTGACATATATTAACACAAGAAATTCCAGATTCAAACTATTTGGCTGAATATTACAATGGATGGCCTTTTGGCTCTCGGCCCCTTTACACAAGCTCTCAAACCATATTTCTCTCTCTCTCTATATATTCCTCACTGCCTTCCATCCTCGCATACTCCTCATATATACATAATAATGAATTTATTCTAATCCATAATTTCCTCCACACAAATCTCAACTAAAATCTAAAATAGATTTATCCCTTTTTTGGACTCAACTAAGTCTCGTTTAATGAATTCCTAATCCCTAAATTATCTAGCTAACTCACTCCACTCATATCCTAAATTAATTTAAGAGAATATTTAAAATAAATATTACATTCATATTTTTCTCTCAATTTATTAAAAATGAGCAAAATAATTTATATAAAATAATTAAAAAATCTCACCTGCTAAATCACACAAATGAATAATGAAAATTAAGCTTGAGGCTCCTGCATCAGTAAGGGTATATGAGGGTTGTGTGAGGATTTTTCCAAGCCTGGTACCTCTAATATGCACATCTTGCACAAAAAAAAATGTAGTTTCCCTCAAATAACTCAGAAATATGGTCTCGGTGGCAAAATTTTGAGGAAAGTGAGGAGTGGTAAGGAAGGAATTGATGATGACAAGGGAAATTTAGGATGAGTGTTCCAACCCCTCGAGACATTGGTAGTACCTGCATACCAACAACAATCCCTTTTCTTTCACTCAAAATGATGATCAAATTGCAGCAAAATAAGCTAAGCAAGAAAGGATGAGTCAAATTTTATGAAATCCAATGAAGACAAATCTTATTCCATTAAGAACTAATTTACCTAACAAGATGCATATAACCTACATACATGAAAACTTGAGAAATATGATTTTAACTCCTAGATTGCAGAAACAGAGTATGCAAGAGACAATGACTTAAGGCCTAACAAATTGCAAAGGAAATAAACCACATGTTTTTGGATTGCCGTTGTAAACTCCTCAACCACACTTCCCACAAGAGAGGTGGTAATCAAGTCTTCAAACACAATTTTCTAGCAAATAAACTTCTACTCAAACAAGGAAGGAAATTTTGCTACTAAAACAATGCATAAACATGATACATAAAGAGGGATTGTAGCCTTTTGGTTGGGCCCTAACCCAAGGGTACTTATCCCTCTACAAAAAACTCGGATGTGAAACAACAGTAGACTTTTAATTAACATAAAATAGATTTCATATACATCATGCAAATAAGAATAGAAAGTATAGTCTTGAGAACTTGGCTCTTAGTAACCATTCTTGCTTCCGAAATTCGAAACTTAATGAGATCATGGGATTATTGATTTATACAAAGATGACTGAGGGTAAACCTCTTTGGAAGGAGGACTACTTTCCACCAAAATCTCGATAAAAGTGGATCTATATCCCTTAGATCACCGCATTCACTTGAGTTCATTGGTTTCCAGTAGACCTCGAGTTATAGGTGAGTGATTATATGGATCACTTCATTTGAAGCATGACAAACATCCTTTAGTCTTCCTATTAAACACATTACGGCCAAAAATATGTTAATTAATGTGAGAAAAGGATAAATTATGGGATGGAGGGTGGAAAATGGCCTTATAATATACCTTTTGAAGGTACCCATCATCACCCTCTGTTGAAAGTGTTTCTCACCCTCTTAGCAACTTACTCACTGATATGTAGTTCATGCATGGCCTGGGTGGCCTTTCTGACATCCCAACACATCCAAAATGGTGTGCCCTCATGTGGATAGAATCTTGCATTTTCCTCTATGGTTTTCAACTCCCTTTGTTCCTTTGTTTGATCTCTTCTCACTTGTAGGCCCAATAGCAAGGGAGGACTTAGTTTTATCCCTATCCAATTGATTTTCAACCTTTGAATAATTCTTTTATAGAGTGGAGTCATTTCTAAGGCATTCCTCAACCTTTCATGGGAGTGATATTCCTTGATTTATATATACTGTGGGGCAAAGCGTGTCATCTTCTTTGGAAATCCTACAAGCTCTCAGTCCCCAAAAACCTAAATGTATCTTAGAAATAGAGGATGGATTTTTCTTGTGTTGCTAGGTAGCGAGGGGACAATTTTGGATCTGTAGAGATGATGTTGATGTTAATTATGATATCCTTGGGTGTTATTAACTTTTCTCTGATGTATAGGAGCCAACTTGATTCTTTGGCCATAACCTTCTTTACTTCCTCATCCCTTGTTTCTTCATGGGTCATCCAAGAGGTTAGTGTCATCAGTTATGCATCCCCCAATATTGAGTTGGGGTCCCAAAATTTCATGTTTGTGAGGATCATGTTGTGCATACATAATTCAACCAATTTGGCTCTATCATCAATGCTCACCTGTTGGCAGAAGTCAATGAACCTCCTATAATCCTGAAATTGTAGAGAGCCATGTTGTGCCAATGTTTTGATTTGGAATTGCAGCCATTGTTCTCTGAGGAAAATGGCATATGATTTGGATTGTTGTCTTCATTGGATGACCTACATGGACAAACTTGCCATGCTGGCAAGTGTGCCTCATTTCCTATAGTTTCTTTCTCAATATCGTGTTCTCTAACTACAACTTATCATTCATGATTGATTCCTTTAGCCTCAAATCAGCCAATTCCTTTCCCATTTGTTTTACCTTTTCCTCAATGAGGCAGACATCCTCCACTTTCTTGGATTTTCCAATTTTCATCCACCGATGAGTTCTACCTCACTCTTTTTCTAACTCAAACAAGAGGGGAATTGCAAACTTTGTAGGTATTATTCTTCCTCGTTTAATAAATTTGTAATAGTATCCAAGATCAGGCTGTGGAATGGGATCTTGGAGTCCTTATGGACCTTCTCCATTCTCTTAAGTTGTTTTTGTCCCTTATTGTAGCACTTTTTCTTCATATTGCAACAACTATGTTCTTTCATGTAGCAGTTTTTTTATTTCCTGTAGTAGCTATGTTTTCTCCTGTAGCATCACTATTTGTGGCTTGAGTTGCTTGGTTATGACTGTCTTAGTGGTTGGGATTCTCATGGGTGTCAAAGGTTGTTTTCCCTTGGCTTTAGCGCAAGTGTTCTTCCCAATTTTCCTTTTTCCTCATCCAAATTCTTCTTCTCATTGGATAATTGATTCATCAATTATGATTGGAACTATTGAGGAAGGTTGAGGCTTCCCTTATTTAATTTTGGTGCTCTTTCTTCTTTTAAATTATAAGGAACCTTGCTTGGGTTTCATTCTCTTAGGTTTGACAAGTGTGTTAAGGTATTCCATAGTAGCATCCACCTCTTGTTTTGTGTTCCCCTCTGAGAGGCCTATTTGTTTCCTTTGCTTTCCCTTCTTCTAAGGTCTAGAGGGCTCTCCAACGGTCTCTTCTACTGCTTTTTATTCCCTTCTTCCTTCTTTCTCCTCTTATTTAGCTTCTCCTTAAACCTCTTCTCCTTTCTATTTATCCTCTTCCTCTTTTTTCTTTAGCCTCTCCTTCTTCCTCTTGCTTACCTTCAACTCAAGGTTTGGGCTTGTGTCTCAATGAAGGCCTCCCTATCCATGTCCACAAAATCAGTCCACAACATAGGGTTCCTAATGTTGCTTAAGTAATTCATAACAATGATCCTTATGAGGCCATGATGGGAAATGTATTGCTACTTCTCTTCCCTCACTCTATGGCTCATTTCGATCATGGATTGAAGGAGTAAATGTGGAACTTTGAGCCTGCTTGGAATGGGAAATTATGTTTGGAACCTTAGCTCATTGTTGGCTTGAGGGGTCCTGACCCAGGTTCAGTGTGCAAGGTTTGCCAACAAATCCCTATACTACTAGCCCTTTCGGCAGTGACCTGCTTGCGCAGGTCAAATTCTCACCCGAAGTAGTATGGGTGGGTGCTGGAACCAGGTTTATGCACCCTGAGAAAGGATGGGTAAGGCAAGCAGAGCTGCGCTAGATCCTTTGATTCCCAGATTACCTTGTTCTGCGCAGAGTTAATTAAGTCTCTATTCGCATCCACGTGCACTAGATCTATGGTTATATTCTTGTTATAACATCAACACAGCAATACATAAACAGAACATAACAGATCTAGATCCAAGAATGCAGTACACAGATCTTTCGCAGCTTAAAGACAAAAAACACACAATACAACAATTATCAGTAATTCACACAAAAGTACTCACAGATTCAGTTCTCTAACAATCTTCCGCATTCATTCATTCATCAATTCTTCCTTAAAATTCCCTTCCCAACCTACGCACACAGCAGCAGGGTCCGCACACAGCTAGACTTGGATCTCCGCGCACACAGCCAGCAAGAGTCCTTTCCCAAAAACTCAAACAGATATCTTAAACCACTATTCACATCAATAGCTCATCATTTCTTATCTCATACAATACAAAATGCATCTCTATTTATAACAATCTATCCTAGACTTTCCTATGGTCCACAACCCATGGTTTTTGGACCCCTAGTCTACCCTTTCACCCATTACAATGCTTTCGGGGCTTTGACCCACCCCAAAACCCCTGCACTAGACTAAATATAATAAAAAATATTCAAAATGGACCAGTTTCGCAGCTTGTTAGGAGACCCCATTCCAACAGTCCCCCAACACAATCTTTTGACTCGTCCCAAGTCACTGCAGTGGCACGGCCTCTATTTGTGTGCGCAAGGTAGCCAGAGCGCGGACGAGCGGGGGGAGCACTTCCTGACTCTAGGCCGCAGCTCAGTGCACAATGTTGACAAGTGTCAGGGAGGCAGGCTTGTCCAAGATGGCTAGACGCTACACGGAGACGGTGGAGGCTCTGACTTGATCCAGAGCAGCTTCCGCCTGCTGTAATTCCTTCTAGATATGCTGAAGCATATAATAGTGTTGGATGGCCATCCATAGTTGGGTAGCTGTTTTGACCAACTATCCACCTCGCATCAGTTGCTCCTGAATAATATGTGTTGCATCTATGACCACTGCAATCCATTGGTCATGTACTTCTGGAGGTATGTCATACTGCTATTGCATGGCCCGTTCACGGTGGAAAACTTCGTGCAACACTCTGAAGTATAGTCCTTGTAGCTCTATGTGAGATAGTTGCGCTAAATCTATTTGGAATTCTTTAGTAGTTGGATCAGGAGCGTGGACTAGGGCAATGTGAGGGAGTGAACACACATTTCTGCTGCTGGGCGGTACTCTGGAGTTGCGGAGAAGTCGCAACATGTCCCTGTATCTCAACGTTCCTTCTTGGCAAAAACTAGTTGGGACCTGACTGTGATGCTGCGAGCGGGGGACTGTGGTACTAGCAGACCTTCTTCTACTATATCTTCTAAGGCCAGCCGGCTGGGTCCCGTGTCTATCCCTGGAGTGCGAAGGTCGGTTGCGTAGTACTGGTGCCTCCCTGTTCGTGGCTCACAGACAATTCTTTCTGCAGGAAGCCAATACTCATTCCTTTGACTGCACTCAGCATTCCCAGGCTCTCTTAAGATGATATCTGCAAGTACTGAGTAGCCTGGGACCAGATCATTCGGTGGGTTAGGGTCCATCTTAGCAACAAGAAAACGGGCATCCCAGAGAATGTTAATGAGCGCAAAAAACCAGTACGCAGATAGCAGGAGCATGTTGTAGGGTGAATAGATAGCCTGGTGCAAATTTATCCAACCAAACGCACACCCTCTGGAGCTATTTAATGGTGGAGTAGCCCATTCGTGAGACTGACCATCGATCAGATGGATCAATCTTACCATAAATGGATGCATTGATGATCTGTCGCCTATTTTGCCTACTTGTAAGATTCCTTTTTTATCAAATCGGGATGTGTTGATGGTCATCCTTCGTTCCTAAGGTCATTTCCACATAATGTGAGACCACGGATGACGCTTGTGTGTTGTTCGCGTACCCTGAATGAAGGTCGATGTGAGGTGTGTCTACAAGTTGGCCATCAGTCTTTTTGAGCCATGCGCTTCGCCCTTGGTCGGGACGTCCCTGTACGATCTTCTTGAGATTGATGACACCCCCCATGTCTATTGCCCAGTCCAGTCCGAGGAGCGCAGGGTAGGGATCCGCATCTTCCACAATTTCTATTACTTCAAATTCAGCTATGACCGTTACCCCTGCGATGTCAACCATGACTTTTGGTAACCTCCCTAGAGGGATGATTTTTTGTTGATTATCCATTCGCAGCTAGATGGTGGACCATTCTAATTTAGGCTCTCCCATTTGTTTCCTTGTCTATTTTGGTAATACATTCGCATATGAACCAAGATCTAAGATAACCTGATCCATATCGTAGTCACCAATCTGCGCAGTCAATTGCATCTCTCTTCCGGTGCGCTTCTTATAGCTGTATAGTTTGTGTACATCCTTGGTCTCAAGGATCAAATTGGACCGAACTGCGCAAGTATTCAGTAGTGCTTGGAGATTTCCTACAGCCTGCGGATTTCGTATTAGCTTCCGACATGCCTTTAAAAAGGGCTCAACTCCTTCCTCTATCTAAGGTTGTGTCGGCAGCTGCGCAGGGGCTGCCAGTCGTGTTTGTTCTTTGAAAGGCACTCCTTCCGGGGAGGCAAGCTCCTATTTTTCTCCCTAGGTGACCAGCCCGCTGTGTGTCATGACTTTTGCACAGGGATCCGCCTTTCTTAGCTCGGTTTTAACTCTTTGTACGTTCTGCGTAGGGGTGGGTTGCTTTTCCTACATCTTGGCTATTAAAATTGGGCAGTCCTCTACCTCATGGTCCAGCTGCCTACAATATTTGCACGATGGCCTGGTGGGATTTGGGAATTCTCTGGAAAAGTACCCTATTTCTCCACAGTTATAACAGATTAGTTGCCCACGTCCTCCCCCTGTGCTTCCTCCTCGACCTCCTCTGCCTTGGGCCGGTGATCCTCCAAAGTGCACAAAAATTTTTGGTGATGCAGGGTCCGATTGTACCCTATATAAGTTCCCACGATCGATAATTAAGTCATAAGTACGATATTTCTACTCATCATGTCCCACTGATCGGCAGAATCGGCACCATTTTTTCTTTAGTTATGGGACATACACACCTAGCCAAGGGAAATGGTTCGTATCATGTAGTCTTGCTACCTGACAATCATCGCACTATAGTGCAGGTCCACTTGAACCTGGTCGTAACAGGACGGGTTCCCTACTTGCCCCTGGGCATACCGGACTAGGTCCTCCTGCTTGCATGCAATTTGTCAGTAGAGGCCACTGATCCTTCATATGGCCAGACACCCGGCATCGTATGCACCATAGATCTGCACAGCCATCCTTTCCTGGCTCTTTTTTCAAGTTATGTATCTCCATATGCATAGCTCCAATTTGTTCCTGGATTTGTTGTACCCCTGCTAACGTATCCTCTTGGGGGGCAGCCTCTAGTTTCATAGCGACTTCCACAGCCTTCTCTTACGACTCAAAGGTCTGATGACTCATTGGCGTGCGCAGGTGAGGTAACAACATAGAGATGAACCATTCCATATGATATCCATCATCATATTCTAATCCTCCTTCCCTGATTGCTTTCTTCAATCGCTGATCAGCCTCCCATACTGACTCAGACGCACCTTGTTTGAAGTCCTTCACTTCTGCTACCAGCTGGGAATAATATTTTGGCTTCCTGAACTGGTGCTTCAAAGCGTCCTTGATACCTTGAATAGATGCGCTCCCATTCTGGGAAATATACCGCATATACCAGTCCAGGGCCCTGTCCTCGAATGCCAACGACAACTGCGCCCTTTTTACCGTATCACTCACCACATTCTGCGCAGTCCATACAGAGTCTACAATGAACCAAAACTGGTCCATATCCTCATCTCCTACCCCCTTGAAGGTAGGTAGTTTCAGATGCACAACCATATCACTGTCTAGTGGGGGTGGTGGTATAGGCGAATTCTTACCTTTTCACGGCCTAGGTGGCGATGTAGCTGGGGGATCTTGCGCAGCTAGTTCCTGCAACAGATTATAGGAAGATCTCCCTCCGTCAAGGTTGGTCCGATAGTATTTACCACTGCGCGTCACACTCCCATCTAGATCCGAGGTCATTCAGTTAGTATGACTACACAGAATGCTCTTTTCACATAGTAATTTCTTGATCAGCAACGGTAACGTCCTAAAAAATTTGCCCCGAAACCCTTTGAAGAATCGTTGTTCGGCCTCAGAGTATGATACAAACTGATCAATGGAAAATTCCATCACAAATCCTCCCAGAACACTATCCACCTAGTGATCCACCGTGCGCGTGATAGTATTATCAGTTTTTTCCAGCTGCTCGAGCAGCTCTGGGGTCCACTGAGTGACTCGCTCGTCGTTCCAGCACTTCTGGAATTCCACAAGTCTGGCCAGCCACTCCTGGAGTTCAATCGCAAAGGTCACAAAGAATATTTCATAGCTTTCAGTAAGGATGTACCTATTTTTCAACCTTTCCGTTGTTAACTTCTCACTGTGATTTTCTTTTACTGCGAACTCCTGGATCTGTCTTTCGAACCAATCTTCGATCTCTTTTCTTTTAAGCTTCCATTATTCTCTTGTTATTACTCAATTCCTCTCTCAAAATTCTTCCTGTCCCGACAACGGAACCATTTGTTGGCTTGAGGGGTCCTGACCCAGGTTCGGTGTGCAAGGTTTGCCAACAAATCCCTATACTACTGGCCCTTTCGGCAGTGACTTGCTTGCGCAGGTCAAAGTCTCACCCGAAGTAGTATGGGTGGGTACTGGAACCAGGTTTCCGCACCCTGAGAAAGGATGGTTAAGGCAAGCAGAGCTACGCTAGATCCTGTGATTCCCAAATTACCTTGTTCTGCGCAAAGTTAATTAAGTCTCTATTCACATCCACGTGCACTAGATCTATAGTTATATGCTTGTTATAACATCAACACAGCAGTACATAAATAGAACATAACAGATCTAGATCCAAGAACGCAGTACACAGATATTTTGCAGCTTAAAGACAGAAAATTCACAATACAACAATTATCAGTAATTCACACAAAAGTACTCACAGATTCAGTTCTCTAACAATATTCCACATTCATTCATTCATCAATTCTTCCTTACAATTCCCTTCCATACCTGTGCACACAGCAGCAGGGTCCGCACACAGCTAGACTTGGATCTCTGCGCACACAGCCAGTAGGAGTCCTTTCCCCAAAACCCAAACAGATATCTTAAACCACTATTCACATCAATAGCTCATCCTTTCTTATCTCATACAATACAAAATGCATCTCTATTTATAAAAAACTAGCCTAGACTTTCCTATGGTCCACAACCCATGGTTTTCGGACCCCTATGTTACCCTTTCACCCATTACAATGCTTTCGAGGCTTTGACCCACCCCAAAACCCCTGCGCTAGACTAAATATAATCAAAAATATTCAAAATGGACCAATTTCGCAGCTTGTTAGGAGACCCCGTTCCAACACTCATAGAGAAACCTAAATTGATAAACATATACAACACTCAACCTCCCTTCACAAGATATGTACTTGAGGACGTTACAGGACACTTCATCCCAAGGGTAAGGGAGGCTCTCCCTTCTTACTCCATTTTTGTCTTCAACAATCTTCTCTTCAGGGAGGAAGAAATTTATCTTGTTTGTGATAGATTTTGTTCTATATTCCTTGCCCCATTTGACTCTTAGAGGTATGGTGGTCACTCTAATAATGAGATTTGCATTCAAATGGATGGAAATTACCCTTATAATATTGGTGGCATTTTCTTCTCCTTGAGAGTGAAGGACCATGGCAAATTCATGGGTTATCTCATCATTATACCCTTTCAATTTTTCAAAGAATCCCATCCACTGGTGGCTTAGGAAGGTATCTCTGACAGGGGTATGTTGCTCAATTATGTTGGTGTTTGTGGTTTCCCTTATATTTAAACCTCCCCCCATGGCTCCTACTGATGCTTCCTCGGGCTATTTCAAAGAATAAAAAAGTTTTTGTGAAGAATTGTTCTAAGCAACCTAGGGTCTCAAGGTAGGGTAAGGATGTTGGTGCCTCTTTTCTAGTTATAGAGGGGAGAATTATATTCCAAGCTTCCAAAGGGCTACCTCTACTACCACCTTTGTTTCCTCATGTAAAAAATAATATTTTTCAAAATAAATCAATTTTGCAGGGGTTTTCTACACAATGCATGTACAGGCATAATTTCACTTAATAATTGTATGGAGGGTGAGGATAAAATATGCCACTTACCCCTACTTGTATTATTTCATTATGATTGTGGGGGTTTGGAGGAATATTATCTTTGATTCATACCCTCTTTCACTTCTCAGCTTGATCCTGTAGCACCTCCTCTACAATCCTGTAGCAATTGTGGTAATCTTGTAGCAACTATGTCTAGCCCTCTAGCACATGTTCCCTATCCTGTAGCACCTAAAAATCGACTTTGTATCTCCTCTATATCCCCCTAGGGAACCTTTGGTCATATCTAGCTCAACCTTCGATGTTTTATTGGGCATTTCTAATGGTTTTTGGAATGAGCAACTAAAGTCGAGCATGTCCTTTTATTTCCTTTTGTGGTAGTGGGCTTAGCACGCTTGGTAAGTTGGCCCCTACACGTGTTTTATTTTTTAACCGTTGGCCCACTCCTCTTATTTATCACCCTCCTACTCTAACTTTCCATGTTGCATGGAAGGGTGAGTGAAATTCACTTTTAATATTCAAGGGTGGCCAAGTTTACTAGCCACCTCCACCCCATAAAAACTTATTCCTCGTTCACTAAAAACACAATTGAACCAATATGCGCTTAAGGGAAGAGGCAAGGAGCGGCATACCTAAGCCTAACTATGATGTCAATTTTTTTTAGATGCATGTATGTTTTTGTTGAACCAACAATCAATTTGCTGGTCTTTGGAGGTGTTATCTTCCATGTCCTTGTTTCATGCACTGGTCCTCATGCAAACAAAACATTTTAGTGATATTTGTGATGGGTGTTTGACTGATGAAATCTCTTTTTTATGCACGTTCTTCCAGTGTTTGATATGATATTGTTGGAGTGGATTAGTCACCTTGTAGCTTCCTTTCAAGGATGGTGTGGCTTCCTCATATCTAAAGGGTGGCCTCTTGATGCTTAAGGATGGCCAAATATTCATTCTGGAGCTGCAAAATTTCTTTGCTTCTAGTTTTGTAGGGTTTGTGCAGGTTGCTACAGGATTGGTTTTTTTCTTATAGAAGTCACACAACCCCTTCCTAAACCACAACTACCTTCATGAAATGCACTAAGTGACTTGGATAATGCAAGGTGATCCTACGGACAGGTATTGGAAACTCTAATGGTGGTGGAAGCTTATGACGAAGGGGTGAAAATAGGATCTTTTTATGAACATAGGTGGATTTCTAGAAGGTAAATTGGTTAAATGGTATGGGTGAGAGGTGAAAGAGGTGTTTTGAAGCTCTCCTGTCTTTTCCCAAAGGAAAACATAAGTTTTTCTCCCTTTCCCTGGGTTTATCTCAATCCTGCAGCAATTCTGGTCAATCTTGTAGCAATTCAAGACAATCTTGTAGCACTGTAAGATTGAGGCAGAATTGATTATAGTTGCTTGCTTGATTCTAGAGGCATGTAGGGATATGGGTGGAATGATGGAGTAAATGTAGGAAGCTAGTTTGGGAGATGGACAAGTTGAATGTGGACCCATTTCCTTCAATTGTTGTCCCCTTGACTGTGGGTTGGAACCCTTCAAAAGAAAACTTTTAGCAAAACTGGTGTAAGCGCTCCTTTACCTTGGTGCTCTTCTGTTGGACATTGGGTTTAATGCTCCCTGTGTGTTTCGTCACATGGACTAACTGCCTCTCGTGGATCCTAACTCTAGCGATTGTAGCAGAGACTAAAGCCTGCGGGTTTTGGTCTAACGGCAATCGTGAGTCCAACAAGTGGTATCAGAGCAACAAGTCTCGAGTTCAAAACTCACCTGGCTCGCGTTGGGGGGGAGATTTTTGGACATTGGGTTCAATGCTCCCCATGTGTTTCTTGACATGGACTAACCGCCTCTCATGGATCCTAACTCTGGCGATTGTAGCGGAAACTAAAGCCTGCGGGTTTTGCTCTAACGGCAATCGTGAGTCCAACATCTTCCTCCTTTTGTTTCATTTTTTCTTCTTAATGTTTTCACCTGAGGATATTTTTATTTTTAGAATTTGGCTTTTGTGATCCATTGTGTATTATAGAATTATTTTGGTAATAATCACATGCAAATGAACTTTGTCGACACGTTTCAAACCAACCAATGTGGTTCATCATCAGGACTAGGTGAGAGATCAGATCAGAACGTTGAGTATAAATAGATGTAGAGATGGCTAAACTAACTGTTAGGATAACAGCTAGTTTGACTTTGAAAATTAAATTTGATTAATAACAGCTAGTTTTGTCTAATTAATTGATTAATTATTTATTTATTTATTTATTTAATTATATGATAAATATATATATATATATATATATATATATATATATATATATATATATATATAGTTCATTTTCATGTGATTATTACTGAAAGAATTCTATAATATTTTTATTATATTATATTTTTTTCTCTTGGCTGCCTCATGGAGGTTTTCAAATCGTTACACGCAATTTGTCACCGTCCCTACCATTCCCCGTCCCGCACAATGGAGGACCCATTTTGTGACCTATGAACATTGTCATGCCTTGAAATCAT